>JASAMX010005375.1:0-10326 GCA_030248175.1 Microlaimidae sp. YZB2_3
ATAAGATTATTGATTTTAGATTCTGTAGCATATACAAACTAGAGATAAAAAATGTCGTTGATAAACCCGGACAATTAATGATACAAATCCAGAAAAAAAGTGCGGCTGTAGATGTAGACTGATATTTTAAAAAAACGTTTAAAAAACGCGCAATACATTTTAATAAAAAATCCTCCATTTTTAACTATTTCTTTTTCGAAGCGCTTTTTTATCCATTTTTAACTATTTCTTTTTCGAAGCGCTTTTTTAAACAACAACAGCAATTGCAACCTAACCAATCATGGACTTTCCCCGCATAAAACGACGCTGTGTAGAAAAATCAATATTGATAGCCTAAAAAGTATCTGGGTCAGAAAAGCAGTATGGAGTAAATACGCAGGAAACGCGTGGTCGATAAAAGTAGCGGGTGTAATTTTTTTGGGAAAATTTTGGTGTTAAGTAGGACATTTTTCCCCCAAAATACACTGACGGGGTGGATGAGGGTGGAGATCGAGAGAATACCTCCATAGGTGAGAAAGGGGGGGGCAGGGTGGGGTCCACCCCCCCCTAGCCTCGAAATTTTGGGACCCCCCCTAGACGAAAATCTAGGGGCCCCCTCCCCCCAAATTTCCGAATTTTTTACCCCTGACCCCCCCTCTAGATTTTGAAATCTGCCCCCCCTCCTCCCCTCTCGGGAAAATTTTAGGTACCTTTTTTATACTGAATTTTCTTCCAAAAACGTGAATTTTTAACACATATTCATGCTTTTACACCCTTTTTATACATGAATATGGCTTTTTATTCAATAAAATGTAGTATTATCCTATAAAAAGAACAATTATTAAAGTTATTATGGTTTAAAACTGTTTTGCTTTGGACACCGGACCCCACCTGACCCCCCTCTAGATTTCAAAATTTCGCACCCCGGGTCGACCCCCCCCTAAAAAGCTAGGGGGGGTCCGGACCCCCCTGGGACCCCCCTCCTAGAATTCAAAATTCGATTTACCCCGGGTAACCACCCCCCCCCCCTAGCTTCCCCGACCGTGCTCACCTATGAATACCTCTAGTCTCATAATATTTCCTTTGCTATAAAAAAATAAGACGACAACTTCTTTTAAATTTTTCACCTTGAGACCGTCCCCTCCAACTAAAAAATAAAGAACGTTCACCTTAACACCGCCCCCCGCCCCTAAAAATTAAAGAACGGATCTGTTTTCATTCCAAGAAAAAAATTGTTTATAATTTTTGGTTTGAAAACAGTTTAATTGGTTTTTATATTTAAATAACAAAATAAGATATTAATGTGGCCATTTTAGCCGTCGGGATATTTTTAGCCGTCATTATTTTCTATATTTTGTTTTAAATAACATTTTTAAGCCATCATCATTATTTTAAAATTAAAAAAAGGATTTTTCCTAATTTCGAAACAAACAAAACGGTTACATTTTTTTATTAAATAAATCGATTGATTGATGTTACCTGGGTCCTGCATTTTCATCCCGAGTTCCACCATAGATCCAATATTTTCTTCTTTCGGTGAATGCAAAACTATGACACAAGAACCCAGTACGCACACTGCGCAGCCAATCTTACCCAGAAGATTTAACTTTTCGTTAAGCAATTTGGAAGATAATATTGTACTATAAGATTAATTGTATATCAGTATTTTAAATATAATCATAGTTGGGGAGTTCGATCTAAGCTTGAGTAGGTCGAGAATGTTCCCTTAAGCTTGGGTAAGTAGACCACTCATGATAGCAATCAAATCTTATTAACAATAATTAAATTAGTTTTATAAGCCTAATCCTCGTTTTAACGTAATATATAAAAATGCCTAATTTAATTTCAATAATCTACAAAATTTTTTACGTCATTTAAGAGCTATTTTTCAATCAATTTTATTACAGGTAATATTTACAGTAAATAAGCACACAAAAGCGATAAACAATTAAACGCTACACAAAGACAACAAATAAAAATATAAAAACTTACGTCACAAGAACACTGAGAGATCCCAAAGGAGTAACAAGGGTAGCCGGAGCAAAAGCGTACGCCAGAAAGTTACAACCTTCTCCAACACCCACTAAACAATAATTTTAAACTTGCCACAATAAAATTAAGGGTAACCTAAAAGAGGTGAGACCGAAGTCAAAGTATACACATACATTACATATTATTAGACGTGGATTTGTATTAAATTTTAAATCTTCTGTATACACAAACACAAATACAGTATTTAACAAAACATTTGTTTTTATATTACGGGGAAGTGATTTTATACTTAAAGACTGCTTCGATGGAAGAAGGGAAAGGGACTACTACACCTAAGCAGACCTGTGCACGGTCTGGAAATGTCCCCCGCTTTATTGGAGGATTTGCCCCACCCGTTTTATTGCCCCTCCCCCGCCAAAAAATGAAAAGTACCCTAAGTCTATGGCGCCATTTTTGACCTATAATGAAGCCATCATCGCGAATTTTTTGCAATTTTCGGCCTATTTCTATGTATCTTACGCCATTTCAGACCTATTTTTACCTTATTTTCGCTTTTTTTGTCCCTTTTTTCTCTTTTCCCCTCTTTTTCCTCCCTGCTTGTCCCCCCGTTTTATTGCCCCCCCCCGTTTCGGAATTTCCCCCCCCCCCCCCCATTTAAACCCCGGGGGGGGGGCAGTGCACAGGTCTGTCTAAGCGAGTTTAATAAGAAAATTTTTTAAACTTTTGTATTAAGCGCTATCTTAATTTTTTTCAAAACTACTACAATTAAAAATTTAAAATATGTACTAAAAAATTAAAATTTGTCGCCAGAGCAAGTAAATAAAAGTAAGACGTCCCTAATTTTAAAAATAAAAATAAAATTAAATTTTTCATAAATCCAGCTAGATTTTGAAACGATTGAATTGCGGTAACTTTTTTAAAATTTTCAATAATGTATTTTACGCCTTGTGCCTGTCTCACTTATAGGGGGTAAATAATAACCCTGAAGAGGGGTCTGGGCTGGGGTGCGAAAGCCTCCCAGCGGGGTCAAGGGGCAGAGCCCCTTGGCAGGGGGTCCGGGGCAGCAGATTGCCCCCCGAGAGGAGAAACTTTTTAATTTAAGGCGCTAAAATACATTAGAATTTTAAAATTCAGATAAACTTATTACAAAATTTAGGGTTTTTTTATCCTTATACATCTAAAACAAGTTTTTAAAACATTAATAAAAGGGTAATAAAGTTTATAGTAGTTTTATTAAACATGTATGCCTTAACTATTGAACGGCATAATTGATTTGAAATCGAAAAACTAAAATAAATTGTCAACTTAAACTGACCGCGAAACCGGAAAAAATTGGTTTTTTTGACTATTAATATATTTTTGGAAGGCATCTGAAAAGTTTTTGTATTAATATTAAAGAAAAAAATTTTTGTCTCTCAAAATTCAAAAAAGGCCCCCCTTGCGAAAAAATCCGGCTTCGCCGGATTTCGGGGGTGGGGTTGCCTTGCCACCCCCCTGGGCACGCCACTGCTATCAAGAAAGCAGTTTGTTGATTTTTATACCCATATTAATAGACACCCACACCAATATAAATTAAATTTTCACATATCCTCAGACCTGTGCACGGCCCCCCCCCGGAGTTAAAACGGGGGGGGGCAATTAAAAATGGGGGGGGGCACGGGGGGGGCAACTTTTTTGAAACGGGGGGCAATAAAACGGGGGGGCAAGCAGGGGGAAAGAAAAAAAAAAAGAAAAAAAGAAGAAAAAAGAAGGGAAAAGGGAAAAAAGGGACAAAAAAGCGAAAATAAGGTAAAAATAGGTCTAAAATGGCTTAAAATACATTGAAATATGCTAAAAACTGCAAAAAATTCGCGATGATGGCGTCATCATAGGTCAAAAATGGCGTCATAATTTTAGGGTACTTTTTCATTTTTTGGCGGGAGGGGGCAATAAAACGGGGGGCAAATCCTCCAATAAAACGGGGGGGCATTTCTAGACCGTGCACAGGTCTTACATTGGTAAGAAATGTTCACTTACATATTTGCCAGTGCATTGCTTTACGTTATACTGCTATCAAGAAAGCAGTTTGTTGATTTTTATACCCATTTTAATAAACACCCACACCAATATAAATTAAATTTTCACATATCCTACATTGGCAAGAAATGTTCACTTAAATATTTGCCAGTGCACTGCTTTACGTCAGACTAGCGCATGTGTACCGACTTAAAAGTTTAAATCAATCAACTTACTTGTTAATACTCCAGCCCACCACATCCAATACAACAGATAACCATATCCACCTTTCGCTAAAAACACAAAAAGTGCTCAATAAAAGCATTTGGAATCTCTTCTGCATATAATACACAAGGGATATTGTCACTGTTTTTAAAATTTTATTATTTAATTACCTCTGAATTTTTGAGAGGATGTTACAATAATTATAAAAAAGTTAAGATTCCAAAAAATTGAAACAACATCATCTCACAAAAAATTTCAGTCTATTCAATTTTAATCACATATAGTATTATGATTAAAATTGAATAGACTAATAGGTAAGTGAACAAAAAAAAACACCCGATTTTTTCCAAAAAAAAAAACACCCCCATATCTTTTTAAATACAACTCAAATTTAAAGGTCTTAAATGTCTTAAAGGTCTGAAATCTACGCCAAAGATTAGCATGGAAAATTTGTTTTTTTTTGTCTTGAAAACGAGTTCACCTATGCTGTGTTTGGAATATCGGCATTTTTGACGCTTTAGAGCTACATGCATGAAAATTAACATCCTAAATGATTAAGACTCGCTCTTTCACGTGGTAACTTTGGTTTTTAACCTAGTCACACCAATTTCGTATAATAGGGTGTTTCTTTTTTTGGAAAAACGCTGTGAACAAATTTGAGTGCTTTTTCCAAAAAAACACCATGGAAATCACTTAAAATTTAATAAAAACTTCTAAAAGTGGTTAACTTCAAAAACATATAAAAAACGGCATTTAAAATAAATTACTTGTCAGTTGTCAGATGGGGCATTTTACAAAAATGTAAAATTTATTATTGAGACAAAAAAATTTAAAAAAAAAACCGTAAAAATTTTTAAAAAATTAAAAATATTTCATCATTATCATCAGTTGTTTTTATTTACTTAAATGTTTGTGCGGTTTTGTTAAAAATATGTCCCGAGTTCAAGTCGAGTTTTTTTTTTCGTTCATTTACCTACCTATATGGGAGATTTGATTTATTGTGATGTTAAAATTCGGAAAAGATTTATTGCATCAAATTGTATTAATATTGCATCAAATATTTCTCGAAAAGTATAGATATCAAAAACTTTTAAAAATACTGTCCTTTTAAAATTTGGGGGTGCTTTGAATACTCTTTCCTTCACCCAAAAGATTAGAGATTTCTCTCAATCTCAACCATTGGGCGAGCTCAGGCAGTTCCCAGATTTTCCCGGGTTCTTGGAAATGGGGGGAGGTGGCGCAAGCGTAAGCGTAGCGAAAAGTAAACGCCGACCCTCTCCCTCCAAACTGGGGTAGACCTCCCTGCTAAACTACGATAGTTTAGTTTATCCGTAAAAAGCCACATTTTTATTTCTATACACCTCTTAAAATCCAGGAGGCCCCCATTCTTCGTGACTAAAAGAAGAAGGGGTTATTTCGAAAATTTGAAAACTTTAAGATTGAGAACTGCGACTATTAGCCAAAATTTCGCCTAGAAATCACCCCTTCCCTCTTAATAAAAACCCCAGACCTGTGCACGATCTGGAAATGCCCTTCCGCTTTATTGGAGGATTTGCCCCCCCCCGCCAAAAAATTAAAAAGTACCCTAAAATTATGACGCCATTTGTGACAACGCGATCATCGCGATTTTTTTGCAGTTTTTGTTCTTTTTCAATGTATTTTAAGCCATTTATACCTATTTTTAACTTTTTTTTCGCTTTTTTGTCCTTTTTTTCCCTTTTCCCTTCTTTTTTCTCTTTTTTTTCTTCTTTTTCTCTTTTTTTTCTTTCTCCGCTGCTTGCCCCCCCGTTTCAAAAAAGTTGCCCCCCCGTGCCCCACCCGTTTTGGAATTGCCTCCCAATAAAACCCGGGGGGGGAAGTACACAGGTCTGAAAACCCTATGATGCTTACATGCTCTGGAGCTGGTGTCCTTGGCGGCCAAGTTGATGAGGGCCTTCTTCTTGAGTATGAAGCTCCCGCCGATAAAGACGCTAGAGCTGACGGCCAACAAAAGACCCACGTAGAAATCCGTCATGGATTGACCAGCCTCCATCCCCCCGCCCGACATCGTCGCGTTCGGAGCCAAAGTCCCCGACGTCCAATCGCTAAATAAATAAAACCCATATAATTTATTTATTTATTTATTAACTTTCGTATAATGCAAGAACACCTGAGGCATAATTTAAATGCAATAATAATAATATACAATACAAATAACAAGCTGCATAGACAATTACAGACAGTCGTTTAGTGGACAACTGCACTGGGTGCCCGAGAAACCAAACCAGGAAATGTATATTGCCCATAGATGAGAACGGTCGGGGAAGCTAGGGGGGTGGTTGGTTACCCGGGGTAAATCGAATTTTGAATTCTAGGAGGGGGGTCCCAGGGGGTCCGGACCCCCTCTAACTTTTTAGGGGGGTCGACCGACCCGGCGGGCGAAATTTTGAAATCTAGAGGGGGGTCAGGCATAGGTCACCAATGGGGGGGGTGGTAGGGGGTGGCACCCCACCCCCCTACGGCCTCTGAGACCTCCCTCCTAAGGTCCATTTTTGACCCCTCCCCTCCCTTCGACCCCCCCTAAGGCCCATTTTCGACCCCTCCCCCCCATCAACCATATCCAGACCGGGCAAACCTCCCCCCCCTATCAAAGGGATTTGGAACTGGCTAACCCCCCCCCGTACCACTTCATCTCCACGCTGGCTACACCCCCCCTAACAGTAAAAGTAAAAGAAACGGGATGGGATTGGGATATATATATATATTTATATATTATTAACGTTTGGTTTGGTTTGGTAACGGGCCGCTTAGTATATGATAAATAGTACAATGCACAGTTATTTATTTATTACTGCTATTACTCCCTTGCTTTGTGTAATTAAAATTGGAAAATAACATTGTTCCACTCAAACAAGAAAAGCAAGCATACTTACTTAAAAATATTTTCTACTAAATTAAAAACAAATCAAATAATATCCTAAGAAATATAACAACACTTTATTGTTTTATATAAAATTTAACCAACATACAACAATTACACCATAAAACAGTTAAATTAAACAATTACCAAATTAAAAACAAATCAAATAATATCCTAAGAAATATAACAACACTTTATTGTTTTATATAAAATTTAACCAACATACAACAATTACACCATAAAACATAAACCATATAAATATTTGTTGCTTGACTGACAATGTAGGAAAAAAAATAAATTAAAATATCTATCCATCTGATTTGCAATATAGAAGTTGAACCCCAGGTTAAATTTTAGGTTCTGTTTATTTATCTTAAAAGTAATCCTCTTTTCAATAAATTAATTTAGTTAATAATAAACAGGTTTTTATGAAATTTCGTAAAACAGTAGGCAGATAGGTAATCAAAGGTTTAAAAATATTTTGGTTCAATTTCAATCAGCAATGCATTTTCTTCACGGTTTAGTGTTTAAAAACGGTATTTTTAAAATCAGTTTTATTAATTGAAATTTAGCGCGAAGAAAACATAAAAGTAGGTAGTGAAATAAAAACATTAAAAAATTTATTTTTAAATTTTCCAATTGCAGTTTTTTGCTCTATTTTTAAAAAAATTTCCAGAGGGGCTGGCCTCGAAACCCTCTGCATCATTTGTGCTTTGCATATATTTCAACCGCCCTTTACATAATCCTCGTCTATCACGCCCCTCTCTGCCCCAGATTCTCCATCTACTAAGTTTTAAAAAAATTTTACCCCCTTCAAACGAAATCCTGGAAAATCCCTTTTTATGTCTAATATAACTTACTTGGATAATGCAATAGTGAATGACGTGTTGTTAGATTCCATCTTACAGATGTTTACTTCGAAGTTTTAACAAAATAAATTAACGAGTTTTTTTTAGTAAAATACCTAGGTATATATAATATATTGATATAACTGATAAAAGCGAAAAATAAATAAAGAATAAATAGTCATAAATCATTTAATTTTTATTTTAAACCTATTTTTACCTAAATTTTGCCTTTTTGCCCCTTTTTTCGCTCCACCTCGTGCCCCTCCCCTGTGTCAAAAAATTTGCCACCCGTGCCCCGCCATTAATACCCGAGGGGCAGTGCAGTAGTCTGCTTTAACTATGTTGCAGATATCTAAATCTGAAGTACCTACATAGATGAACAAGGGGGGGTAGGGTGGGGTCCACCCCCCTTTCCCTTAGCCTCGAAATTTTGCTCCCCCCTTGAAAAAAATCCAGGGGGCCCCCTCCCCTCAAATTTTCGAATTTTTTATCCCTGACCCCCCTCTAGATTTTGAAATCTGACCCCCCTCCCCTTTCGAGAAAATTTTAAGTACTTTTTTTATACTAAATTTTCTTCTAAAAACGTGAATTTTTAACACAAATTCATGTTTTTACACCCTTTTTATACCTAAATATCGCTTTTTATTCAATAAAATGTAGTATTATCTTATAAAAAAAACTATTATTAAACATTTAATGTTTTAAAAGTATTTTGTTTTGGAAATCGGACCCCACCTGACCCCCCTCTAGGTTTTAAAATACTCCACCCCCGGTCGCCCCCCCCCCCTTGAAAGCTAGGGGGGGTTCGACCCCCCTCCTAGATTTTGAAATGTCATTTACCCGAGGTAAACACCCCCCTAGCTTTTTGACCGTGTTCATCTATGAGTACCTATAAAAGCGCTTTTTATTGATTTTGAAGCTTTTTGCTTTTGATTTTTGAGCTAAAAACACTAATTTAAAACTTAAAAACGCAGTTCTGCGAAGACACTTTACAAAACTGTCTTCTTTAATTTCGCAAAAAAATTGACAATTACCCCACTCTAAAATGATATGTTTTACAACTCTCTTCTCAAAATTTCGGCGAATTAGATTTTTGAATTTAGCCACCAATTAATGACCAAAAAAGGAAATCTAGATATTTAAAGGTAACAAAATATAGAATATACATTATAATTATAGGTGTGCACAGTACCGGCCCCTCCCCTAGAAAAAATCCAGGAGCCGCCCTCCTCCCAAAGCTGGAGAGTGGTCGGTCCAGGCTGATCCCCTCACAAACAATTTACAAGTTTTTTTTAGTAAAAAGCAGTGTATTTTTTAGGCCTAAATAGGCTGTTTTAGTTTAAAAAATTTAATATTTGACCTAAAAACACTTAAATTATTGATTTAAAAGAACTTTGTTGAAAATCGAACCCCCCCGTACCCCCTAAATTTGAAATCTCGCACTCCGGGGGGTCGACCCCCCCTCCTAAAAAGCAAGGGGGTCTGAACTGAAGGACCCTTCCCCTAGCCCTAACAGACCTGACCACTTATGGGGGAAAGGGGGTGTGATTCGGATACAAACTTTCACACCATCAATTTTTAAATAAAACGGGGGGATGGAGCAAGCGAAGAAGAAAGCAGAAACAAAAAAAAACCAAAAAAAGGCAAAAAAAGAGAAAAATGACAAAAAAAATGGCAAAATTAAAACAGGTCTAAAATGGCTCATACTTTTCCTTTCCGAGTGTTTCCTGAAAATTTGAGCATGAATAGAGTGGTGAATTTTTTAATTGACGGGTTGAATGCGACCATAGGTGAGCACGGTCGGGGAAGCTAGGGGGGGGGGTGGTTCGTGGTTACCCGGGATAAATCGAATTTTAAATTCTAGGAGGGGGGTCCCAGGGGGGTCCGGACCCCCTTAGCTTTTTAGGGAGGGGGGTCGACCCGGGGTGCGAAATTTTGAAATCAAAAGGGGGGTCAGGTGGAGTCCGGTGTCCAAAGCAAAACAGTTTTAAACCATAATATAATAACTTTAATAATTGTTCTTTTTATAGAATAATACTACATTTTATTGAATAAAGAGCCATATTCATGTATAAAAAGGGTGTAAAAGCATGAATATGTGATGAAAATTCACGTTTTTGGAAGAAAATTTAGTATAAAAAAGGTATCTAAAATTTTCCCGAGGGGGGACGGGGGGGCATAGGTGAGAAAGGGGGGAGCAGGGTGGGGTCCACCCACCCCCCTGGCCTCGAAATTTGGGGGGCCCCCCCTAGAAGAAAATCTAGGGGGCCCCCCCTCCCCCCAAATTTCCGAAAATTTTTTATCCCTGACCCCCCTCTAGATTTTGAAATCTGACCCCCCCCCCGATAAATTTTTTCCAGAACAATACGTAACTGAACCAAGAACATA
>JASAMX010005376.1:0-126889 GCA_030248175.1 Microlaimidae sp. YZB2_3
AAAGGTGCGCTACCGAGTCAATAGTCAATGGGTATTAAAATGTAAATTACGAAGTATAAACTCAAAGTAAGCTGCTACTATTTACTTTAATTTGATACCTTAATCGTTAAGATTGGTGCAGTATTTGTCGAGATATTGCGTTTTCCGTACAAAAAGCCCGCGATTTTTTCGTTAAAAACACCAAACGACGGCAGCGATTTTTTTCGTTAAAAACACCAAACGACGGCAGTGTTTATTGATGAAGTTTGCCCAGCATTTTCTCATACCCTTCGTATTTATAGCAAAAACATCGCTGGTTTTTCTCGCGTTTTTCTCGATGTTCTCCCGAAAACATCGAGAAACGCAATATCTCAACAAATACTGCACCAATTTTAACGATTAAGGTATCAAATCAAAGTAGAAAGTATCCGCTTTCTTCGAATGCATATTTTGTTAATTTAAATTTTAATACCTATAAATCAATCTTTAAAGTACAGAATTGTCGAAAAAACGCCATTTTTTGAGGGTCATATTACCTAAACTACTGGAGATATTTTGGAGGATTTTTTGGAGATACCTAAACTACGCCATTTTGGAGGATCCTATCTCTTGAACTACTGAAGATATTTTGATTAAAAAATTTTTGTGGGCTATTAGGAGCAGGGGTAAGGTTTTTACAACAAAAAATCAAAAGCGAAGACAAAAAGTTTGATTTGGTACCGCACCTCTAAGGGATAACAATATATCATTACTGCTCAGCTGTTCATATTTCTTTAAAGTTTTCCCTTGCTCTATGATTGTTTTTTTAGAAAGAAAATAATGAGAAGAAATATTTAAAAATGCCTCAATTCGAGGAGAACTCGGACGAGTACCGGTGCTGTTGCGGCTGCGCTCACGTCAGGACTTGCACCTTGGTCATAGGGATTGTGGAGTGCGTGTTTCTCCTGTACTTTTTCATCAACGCCATAGTTCTCATAGCCAGCAACAAGAGCACTTTCGGCCGGGACAATGCAACCCACGATCCTTTCGTGCTGGGACCTTTCATCGCTGCTATAGTCGGCGTGGGTTTGGGCTTTCTGGTGGTTTTTCTTTTGTTTTTGGGAATTTGCCAAAAATTCGCCCCTCTGCTCATGCCGCATTTCGTCTTGCAGGTGAGTCTCGCGCCGTGTTTTGACTTTTTGTACCCAAATCCTTTTAGCATTTATAACGAAACAGAAGAAGGATAATTTAAAATGGTTAGCTTAAACTTTATAGGATTATGCGTTTCAGACGCTGAAACAAATCACGTCCCACGTTTTAGTTTATATGGCTGGACGTAGCCTTTAACAATTTAAAGTTTAAAATTATGTAGGTAGCACGCTCTCCACGCACTTTTTAACCATACTTTTTGATCCAAATAATCGGAAACAAATAAATTTAAAAATTACTCATTGATAAAAATAAAATAATTAATGCTATTTTTTAGTGTTTCTTATAACGTTTGCAATAATAAGGATGTTGATGATAGTTTTTATACATATTTTTTTAATTTTTAAATAAAAAAATTAAAATAAACATAACAAAATAAGAAACATTAATAAAATAATGTTCAAATTATAACATATTTTAAAAAATACAAATGAGGTGTATTTTTTACGTTTTTTTTTAATTTTAAACCACTTTTAGATGTTGTTTGCTGTCCTACGTTTTTTCAAAACATTAATTTTTTTAAGATTATTTGCATTATTTGCTATTTGGCTGTGACAATCTCAGGTGCGATCGCCTTCGCCACGAATCGGCAAGAGTTCTACCGGTTTATGAACGCCGTCCCTTTCCGCAACTACCCGGACTCCAACACCGTGGACCTCAGTTTCTCCGAACGGACGGCGGCGGTGGTGGCGATGATCGTGTACGGTCTGGGACTTCTGTTGGAGATTTGGTGGGCGTGGATTGTGTGGAAGTGCTACGCCTACTACAGCGAAAGGGCGGACTATATAAAATACTGCAGTTCTTATAGCATGCCAATGAAACAGGTCACGCCGAGACACGGCGTTCCCGTACCTTCCTACGATTACAGATTGCACTGATCAATTCGGCGGATATTTTTTGACGGTTGTGAGCGCGTAAAATTGGGATTTGAAATTGTACGCGTTAAATAAAAAACTCGGCATTTTAGGAAAATTTACTGTGCTTTACATCTGCTTTGCTTTTAAAATTATTTATTATATCACAAAAAATCGGAGAAGTGAAATGAACATTAATCTTTTGGAAATTTTCTTAAAATGTTTTAATTTTCAACAGTAAAAGTATGTTTTTTTAAAATTATTATTATTATTATTATTATTATACCAAAAATATATAATATACCGAAAAATGTGCAACTTTTATATAAAAAAGTACAGAAAAGGTGGCCTTTATAATGAGCCTCTCCATTTAAATGACACTTTCCACTATAATCGCATAGTAGCCGTTTTAATTCGGCGAGTTAAAATGGAGAGGAAGCTATTATAATAGCCATTTATTGATTTAATTTCACTTCATATATATACTTACAATTGTAATATTGTCCGGGCCGCACGAGTTTTCCCGTGTTGGTTTAATACTGTCCAACACGGTAAAACTCGTGCGGCCCAGACAGTATTACACTTGTATATATAAAGTGAAATTAAATGAATAAATGGCTATTATAATGGCACCATCTCCATTTTAACTCGCCGAATTAAAATGGCTACTATGCCATTATAGTGGAGAGTGTCATTTAAATGGAAAGGCTCATTATAAAGGCCACCTTTTCTGTACTTTTTTATATAGGAGTTGCACATTTTTCGGTATATTATATATTTTTGATTATACTAGGCTTTAAAGCATAATAATGTATTCTTATACTGAAAACATTCAAATTGTTATGAGATTCACTATAACCAATTTTTAATTGGTATCAAAAAACTAAAACAAATTTGAACATTAATGTCTTTTAAATTTTTTAATTAAATTAAAAACGAAATTAATGCGTATCTGTTGGTTTTGCCACAGCATTTTTTCAAAAATTTAATTTATTTTGTTTTAATTCGTTTTCAATTAGTGTAATGATAATCATTTCAAAAACCAAACCAGAATAATTATGTTTTTATAAAAAAATATTTTTTAAATAAAATATTTTAATCTCAAAAACTATGCAATATAGCACCCTCCCTCAAATTAAGTCAAAACCTAAATCCTGGCTCACTCATGCTTTATACTTCCAATCAAAAGTCTTTCAAAATTAAAATTAAACATTTTAATTTATTGTAATAATATATCTGAGTGTTTTATTCAGCAGTTATCGCCATAAATAAAGAAGTTGGAATCATGGAAAAGGCGCAAGGAAACGAAGATATTAAGCCGTGTTTTCGAACTTTCTGTTTTTTAACAATGTTATGTCATTCTTTGCTGTAAATTAATATTTATTTAACTTTTTGTGTCTTTATAACAGAATATTACACAAAAAACTATACAAAACAAACACAACAAACACAAAACTTGTGTGTTTTATTTTGTTTTGGAAATATATTGTTGTGCAAAGTTATGGTAAATATAACATGCCGCTCTTTATTTATGTATTTAATTATGTAATAGTTAAAACTTTATATTTTTATTACTATAATATTAAGGCCCTAAAAACGAAATCATATTAAACTCGAATTCCACTAGGAAGCGATATTACTTAAGCACTGAATGTTGTTGGATTAATGCCAGCAGTTCATTTAAAATCCATTTTCAAATACTTGAAATATTTAAAATAAAAATAAAATATACCAATTTATATCTGAAAACGTGATTTATTGTGCAGAAAGATATTAAGAAATCATGAAAAAATACTTTCTGTCATAATATATGTTTTTTACCTATGTTTTTTTATTAATATAATCATATAAAATAAATATTAGAGATTTTGTATAAGATTTCAGCCCATCTTATGTAAATTATACAAAATGAACTGACTCAGTTCGCTACGTTTAAATTAAAGCGAAATTCAAAACATTCAATGTTTATTCTATGTGGCTGTATTTTTACCGACTTCAGGCCGCGTAATAAAATTAATTTAAAATACAATGGGCATTTCCGTTATTGTTTTTTTATTTTTTTTATAATTATTCTGCGCCGCGGCTGTCGCGTCCGCTCTGTCGCTTCAACAGTGCCGTTGAGTTTAGTCTTAAAATAACTAATAAGTGTGTTTTTAAAAAAACTTTTATGATCAAATTCCTTTCCACAAAATGGGTTTTTTATCATTCAGTAACTTTCTAACTTGAATTGAATTGAAAATGAGCCCAAATGAAACAAAAATAAAGTAGTTGCTCGTTGCTTTCAGTTCATCAAGTTTGTCTAACTTGAAACACAGTTAACTTTAAAACATGCGCTCGTTTCAAGTTAATATCTTGTGTATGCTTTATTTAAACTTCAGTTTTCCTAGTCAGGTTTTACCTATTGGCAATTCACAAAAATTAATACATATACTGTTTTAGATTATGTCCGCGTTTATGCAATGATGAAAATGTATTCATATTTTCCACTATTTTGTTAGGAGGCTTTCCACTATGTTGCTAACTTTTAACCGGGTCCCGTAATCACCTATTCTTTTACCACGGTGAAATATACGTTCTATCGTGGTGATATGTTCCTCAGATCATTGTGGTGTTTAAACTCAACCGTGCTTAATTTTACACCTTAGAATTTTAAGGATCCCAAAACAGCGGCTAATATTCATGATTTGCGGCTTTATGTTTTGCATTGTGGAAATAAAATTGGAGATCTTTACGTTCATTAGAAATCAATTTGTTTCCCAGGTGCTTATTTCATTGGTCGAAAGTGATTCTATACCATTCCAACCATTTTATATCGCTCGTTTACTAAGCCGTTTGCTCACTGAGCCTGGCGCGCAGAAGAAAACCTGCGCTTATGCACTGCGGTCGCTGTAATAACTATTGTTTTCAGTCTCACTATGTTATGGCCGGGATAAACCGTAGAGTTAACCGCGCTAAAATTTACACACCAAAATTGCCAGAAGAAAATACCACCACCGTGGGACAAAAGTTTTATTGTGGTACCCGGGTAAAATGTGATCACGGTAACGGATTAATTTTGGCTTGAGTGTATGTATTTTGTGTTAAAAACTTAAATTTTTTGAAAATAAAATTTATTTTTAATTTTTTTTTTAATTTAACACTTTTCCTATATTTGTGGTTTTTACTTAATGTTTATACGAAAAAAAAGCTTTTAATTTTGTTTTTTGTTTTGATATATTTAAAACATAAAAATACATTCTAAAATTGGTTAACAAACATAACAATTTTAAGCAATGTGAATACAAATCTTATGAATGGTTAAGCAATCTTCTATAAAAACTCGTGATGGGTTAACAAATGCAATAAATAATTTTTATATGAAATAACATGTTTAAGTTTGAGTTAATCCAGTTCTCAGATAGCTTTCAATTTTTTTATAATTATTTTCCGTTTTAATTCATTAAGCAATGATGTTGTATGAGCCCATAATTAATAAGAACAATGTAATGCTTTAAACTTGAGGGGAAGGTTTGGCTAATTTTTGTTATCGTGTGGACAAAAACGGCTTGAGCTTAAAAAGGTTGACTAAAATGCCTTTCCTTCAAAGTTGTTTGCACTGTATTGTACTGCATAATTTTTGTTCAATATACTTAATATGTACATTTTATTAAAACGTCAGAAATAAGGATATTAAAATATATCAACAGTTATCAAAATACAATGTATCATTATATGACTTAAAGCAAACAATACAACCAGGCAGTATTATATATCACTTTGTATACTCTATAGAGTTTACCTTAAAAAAATAACAAACCAAACAAAATTTAGTACAGTTTCTGAATACCTTAACTATAAACTTTTTCCCTTTAATAAAACTCCGCCCAAAAAAATCTAAAAATCAATAAATTATTTTATTAATAATTGTGCAGAGTCTCAAAACGAAAACTAAAAAAGACATCGTAAAAAAGTTAAATTTAAATGCGCGTTTTTTAAGTGCAAAAAGCCTTGAAAATCAAATACCGAAAATTCCACGAAGAATTATTTTATTAAAAAATTTAAAAAAATGTGCAAAAACACTCCACAATTAATCTTTCAGTCATAACTTGCAATATTGATATAATTTTAAGAACCAAACATTTTAATTGTATTTTAAAGAAAAACACAATGTTGGTTTCAAAAAACTATTTTATGCAGTTTTATTTATGTTTTGTAATTTTACTAATCATCAGATAAAAACACAGAAAATCTAAACATCACTTTATTGCTCATTGACACAAACAAAATAATACTTAAATGAAAAAAATACTTAAAAATTACAAATTAATGAATGTTTTTGGGGGTCAAGATTAATCTTAAGGTTAATCTTGACCATCAAAAACATTCATTGATTTATCGATTTTGCAGCATCTGTTGTTTTTTAATTAAAAAATTCTTGCAGATTTTTTTAAAATTAAATTTTAGGTACATAGGCGTTCTAAAAATACGCACCTAGCTTTTAGATTTTTTAGATTTTTTTTGGACGCTTCATGACTAAGAGTAAAAGAGAGTTTTTTATTGATTTTTGGATGTTTGTGGGCAGAGTTTTGTAAAGGAGGATAGGTATATAACTTTTACTTAAAAGTTTGAGTTCGCAATAAAAAAATAACAGCAAAAGCAAACTTCATTAAATTCAAATTGTGATTATTTTACCATATGAAACTAATAAAAAACCTGAACCCTTCAGTATGAACCTTTAGTTTTCTTTAGAAAACCTAAGCATAACCGAAAAATCATGCTAAATTTTATCATGATATGTTTTCATTTGTATTAAAAAATTTGAAATGGTAAGTTCTTGAAGAATGCTGAAATAACAACATTAATAATATTATATTTAGCATTTTTTCATAACGAAACGTTTTTTTTAGAATTAATCACAATTTATTTTAAGAAACTGAAATAAAACTAAAAAAATAAATCGTATTTATTAACACAAATGTTGAAAACGAATCAAAATGACATTTTTTTAATATTTTCTTAATTTTTTGTATTAAAAAAAGCATATAGATTAATAACATAGTTTCACGTTATAAGAAATCTTTTGCGCTTTTTTTTGTATTTTGTTGAAGAAAGATTGAACAGAACAACTTCCACAATGAAAACATATAATTTTTTTAATCGATTCCAAAAAGGAAAGTTTTTTTACAACTTTCAACTAGCATTGAGCCGTCTAGGTAAAAATGCAAAGATCACTAATAATTTTTGTAGGTTTAATTAATTACCTCCAATATTTGTATTAAAAAAATAATGAGTATTCAGTAACAGTGCTAATAACAGTAATCCATAATATTTTTCGAGTGTAAAATGTTTTGTCTGTGTTATATAAAAAAAAATGTAAACAAAAAATGTTGCCTAGAGAAATATTAAATTTTCAGCAAGATTTTTTACAATATGATTGTCTCAACAGCAAAAAAACGCCTCGAAATATCATGGATTGCTTAAATAATTTTCAGACCATTGTGATTATGTTAATCTTCTGGTTGTGAATAGCCCAACTATTTTTCTGGCAAAATCTAAAAACAAAGGAAAAGAGGATATTTTAAATAAATTAACAGATTAAATAATTAGCAGATGACAGACTTAAAAAAACTAAAAAACTCTGTAAAAACTGCACAGTAGACACAAAAATATCATTTCTTTTTTTACCCTTTTTAGGAAAAAAAATTACCCAAAGATTTTTTATTTATTTCACATAAACTAGAATGCGCAATAGACTAGTTCGGAATAAGCGTCTTTTACTGTACGAGGGAGGGTACAAAAAGAAAAAAATAAAATTTGAAAGAATCTTAGCTTTCTTAGTTTCTTAAGTTTAAACCAATACTTCATAAAAATTGCTAGACGATGATATGTTTCGCTACGTTGAAGTGCTGTAATATATTAGTTTGTGCTAAATAAATTTTTGTTTTTTAATTAAACGTCACAATAGATTGAAATCACCACTAAAATAGTATTTTCCTGAACAGTGATTTCGAATTAGTAAAAATAAAGATGAAATTTGTGCTTTTAAACTAATTTTAAACCTACATAGGTTTTTTTTTAATGTTTTGCTTGTAAAACTATTCAAAACTTAAAAATTAATTTTAAAAAGTCCATTCCAAACTTTTAAATTAAGCATTTTCTGTAATTGAAACATTAGAAAACTGGAAATCAAGCGCGCCAGCAACGCCGTCCCTACGAAGCGGCAAAAAACTAAAAATCCCCAAAAACTTTTGCATTTGCAATATTTAAAAAGTATTTAAGAAATTTTGAAGAGAAGGGGTCGAGATTTTGAACCAATAAATATTTGAAATATTTTAAACCGTAAAATGTACTAGTCGCTCGCTGTTTCTCAATTTTCCCTCTACATATGATTGGCGCTAGTAGTTATTGTACCCTCTTCCTAACACTAAAAATCCCTTATTCCGAACTACTCTATACCGATGTTACTGTTACCGATGTTACAAATTGATTTTAGCTTAGATTTAAGCTTAGTTTAGGCTTAGGCTTAAGTAAACGTTTTAGCGTTTTTTACTTTCGGCTCCAAGTTCCTAATTTACGGCTCCAAGTTCCCCAATTATGGTTCCAAGTTCTCAATTTTTGGCTTCAAGTTCGTTTAGCTCCATCGAACCTAAATCTAGCTCCAAAACTTTTTGACAGCTGAAAGTTACTGGGTCTCTAAAGATCCTGTACATTCAGAAGTTTATTTAAGTTTCAACCCTTGTTGGCTTTGTTTTTATCATTTTTTAATTATCTATTCATTTAATTTGATTTAACTAAATTTTATTGTGGTATGGTGGATAAGTTTTTTTTTTAATTTTCAAGGTAAACAATATATGAATAACAATAAAAATGTTTAAATACCTTTAATTCCAGATGGCCTTATTGACACGGGAGTGCAAATGTTACCTGAAGGCTGGGTTTCATATGGGCACTTTTTCCCTAAAAAGTTATTAACAAAATATATAGTATTGTTGCTCATTTGCACCTTGTTCATATTTCCTTAAAGTGATGAAAATCAAAATGACAAACAAACTAAGCTTTGGTTAAAAACTACCTACTTTTATTTCTAAAAAATAAAGTCAATCACAGTTCAATAAAATATTATTTATACCTTTTTCCGATATATTAAATCTTGGTAAAAATTTGAAGCTAATTTTAATGTTATCAAGTTGTATACTCTAAAATGAGGATGCTTAAAATATACACGTTACTTATGAAATATACCGACTGCAAACAAAACGTTTAAATAAAATGAAAATGAATAAAAATCTTATATAAATAAATGATAAAACAGCCCATTTTAGTTCTCACAGATCTTTTTTTTTGTTTTTTTTTTTAATTTGATACCGTAAAGCAGTATTGACCACTCCACATGATTGTAGAGTTTCATAATCAACAGTTTTTTCAATGATAAAAAAGTTTTGGAAATAGACACGATAAAAGTTGCTATCATTTTTTTTTAATAAAAAACGTACAAAATATCAATTTAAAAAAAGATTAAGTAATAGTCCAGAATGAATTAGCCACAGTATATAATTATAAAATGAATTAGCCACAGTATATAATTATAAAATAAAATAAATAAACGTATGCATCCAGTCGAATCCAACTAATCCTGCCTCCTGGTTCGAGTATTCTTTTTAAAGAATGAAAAATTTACAAGAAACAATAAAATACAACATACAACATTTTTTGGCATAGAGGTAGCGTCCGGAAATGCAGCGGCAGACAGAAAACCCGTCCGCATCTGGATTTTGGCAAAAAGAACCCGGACAGGTGCGGTTGCATTGTTCATCCAGCACGCAACCGCGCTCACCCGGCATCAAATCTAAACGCCATATTATATCAATTATCATATATAAATAACTGATTAATTGATAAGATTAAAATGAGTTTATAATTGTGTATATTTTTTACCTCTTGCTAAAAAAATAAACAGTTATAATTTTAAAACATAGTGTGCGTAGCATCGATATTGGCAGAAAATATTTCCAAAAAACAAATTTCACTTTAAATTGTAAATAAAAAGCAAGGATAATGTCTTTATTAAATTTATCAGTTTATTTTTTACAAAACTAAAGTTTTAACTTTAAATAATAAAATAAAATACAAAAAATTGCAATTGATCTAATCAATTCGATTTTGAACGCGTTTTGAAAAATGAAACGGAAGCCAGTGGTAGTTTTTTTTAGTTTGAAATTGAACAAAGTAATATATACGGATTATTTTTTTACTATTGACAACAGTAAATAGCCTAAATAAATAATCAATTTATTGAAGATAAGATTATTTTTCTAATGACAACCAATAGTAGTTTTGTTGAAATGATTTTAATTTAATTATGTGTAGTTTCATAATTATTAATACTATTTTTTAATAAAATACAAAAAAAGCTTTTTCCAGGCACAAAGTCATTTCATTAAGATAAAACTAAAGCCGAATGACACTTGACTTGTGAAAATGCTTTTTTTAGTGAAAAAACAATTCAAACAGAAGATCATAAAAATGACAACGTACAATTAGCCTTAAACGACCACAGTTTTGAACATGGTATTTGGGAGTAAAGAATATAATTTTATAAATATAGAAATTACAAAAAACTTGAATATTTGTTACAATATAATTTACTTACGCGAATAGCATTTTCTATTAATGCATGTCATGTCTGGAGTGCAATCAGCGCTGCTATTACAAAACTGTTGCTTATTACCAGCGGTGTACCAAAACACTAGAAGACATTTTAACACATAATAAGCTTTTTAGAATATCATAAAATATTTTAAAAAAAAACGAGTTCACGTTTTTAGTTTTTCAAACTTCTAGTGATGTGATAGCTGAAACGCATACTATGTAAAAAATTCATAAGAATAAGAGCATGTCTGATTGTGTATTATACAGTTGCTCTAATTATATTTTAAGAAAACCACAAATCAGATTTTTCATCAGCTTTTTTTACGGATAAAATATGCGTAAGAGGTTTACTTAATTATCTACACGAGAAGTTTTCTACTGTAATGAAGAATAACGACGGAAATTCAAATGTACAGAAAAGTCTCACAGAATATTTTGCATGTAAAAAGAGGCGGGAAAAAAGCGAACAACAAAAAATACCTAAAAATTGCTTACAAAAAGTCTTCAACAAAAACATATAAAATATTAAATTATATTACAAAATTGGATGCGTCATAAAATAAAATGAATAATTATTCAGAAAACCATTAACAAAACAACAACACTTTTCAATTTGACTTCTAAATTTTATGGTAAAAGTGTAAAATTTTAACGGTAAAATCTAAAAGACAGTTTAAAAGAAGATGTACGTTTGATTTTTGGGTTAATAAAATATTATTTAGTTTATTCTATGGTGCATTGATTTTTTGATTATAGTTTACCCTTTTGAATTTTTGCTTAAACATTGTTTCTCGTAAAAAATTTTCGGGCATTTTTTGGCGTCCGGATTAATTCCGCTTACTTTTTAATAATATCACTATGTAAAATTTCTTTGAAACCTTTTTTGTACATTCAAATTTCAGTCGCAATTTATTATACTGTTGAAAATAACACGGTTTTTTCCTTCATTTAATCATAAATAGAGGCAAAAATGACAATGGTGCTATAAATAATACCCTTATAATAAAAATATTACTTTTTCACTATTTTAAGTTTTCATTGTTACAAAAAATTTTAATAAAATTTATAGAATCATACAAGGCTCCGAATAGTTTGATATGCCCAGTTCTTTCATGGAGGGCTGTTTTCGTCTGTATTTACCGTCATTTCCTTTTTCAACCTAAAAGTCACATAATTAAGTTTATGCAACCAAAAATGTTATTCATCAATATTTTATAACCATCTATTTCGGTTTTTAAACGTAAACCTTCTATATTTGATTTTAAAATTAGTATGATTTGTCAATAATACCAAAAATATATAATAAAGGAAAAATGAGACACTTAGAACAAACTGCTTGTAAAAACGGTCCCATTTAAATGGGACCTTTGGATTTTGGTCCCATTTAAATGGGATCCCATTTAAATGGGACTTTTGGATTTTGGTCCCATTTAAATGGGATCCCATTTAAATAAGTCCCATTTAAATGAGATCCCATTTAAATGGGATCTTTATTATATATTTTTGATAATACGAGAAAATTTTAAACTTTATAGGTAACTTAATATCAGCGAGTAGTTTACTCTCTTGATTATCAGTTAAAACTATAAATAATACTGTTTTGTTTATTTATGACACAGACCCTATCACTATACGTTAAAAAAGCTTTTAGAATAACAGCTCTTATATTTAGAACTTTTAATTCTGATTCCATAAAAAACATTCTAAGGGCATAAACTTCCTACGTAAGACCTGTAATTGAATACGCAAGTGTAATTTGGAATCTGTACCAAAAAAAGGACATTGATTTAATAGAAAGAGTGCAAAAAAAGTTTACAAGGCTTTTATTTAGGAAATGTCGTTTGCGATATGCCAGCTATGAAGACAGATTAAATTTTTTAAACTTTGATAAATTACAACATCGTCGCGATATCTATAATCTTTCAGATTGTTATAAAATCATACATCACAAAACTATAGTATTCATCCTAATCAACTTTTTGCGTTTAATTACTATCAAACCAGGGGGCATTCTTTTAAACTAAAAGTACAAAAAGGTAGAATAAATGCAAGAAAATTTTTCTTTTGTAATAGAATTGTGTCAAAATGGAATGCATTATCGCAAGAGCAAGTAACAGTTAACTCACTTGCTGCGTTTAAAAAAATCGTTAAAATAATGGGTCCTGTTAGGGCTATAAAAAGCCATTTGAGACATTTTCTATCTAAACCATGTTTTTGGGTTGATGTGGCGAACGTAATCGGTTTGCATGTTGTTGTCAAATTTTATATTGGTTTATTTAGAATAAACACTTTGTCTTGTCTTGTTTTGTGTTGTCTTGTCTTGATATGGTCGTCAACAAGAATTTTAATAGAGAAAACAGTGAATAGATGACTAACATTATCTGTACTGATCTTTTATTTAGTTAATATTTTTACACCTACCTTTCCTGTTTCAAAATCTTCACATTTTACACCGAATTGTCCACAGTCATCAACTGGGCTATAGCTAAAACATGTCAGTTAGTGTAAAACGTATTTTCTTTAGTTTTTGATGCTCAATTGTTAGCAGAATTATTCTTGACAAACAGATAATATTTTTTTAAAAACTTTTTGAGGAAATTTCATTACTTATGTTTAATTTTTAAACTTTTAAAAGTCAAAATTTAATTAAATTTAAATAATCAATAAAATTTTATTATTAATTAAAATGAGTTTTACGGTTCGCAAAAATTCTAAAGATATATTTTAAAAGACCTTTTTGGCAAATTCAGGAAAATAAAATTTATTGTCAAGTTTGTTTTTTTTTTCAAAAATTTCGCACCTGCTTTTTAATTTTACTGACTTTCGTTAAAAAAATTGCCAATATTGAAATTTGTAAAATTACTAATGAATGGCCCAGTAACAAAACACAAGTCAAATTTAAGTGTATAACCATAATCAAAAAAGCCTTATTAATTTACAAAACTCAATGCTTAAAAGAGGTTCAATAGATTTAGAATTCAAAAATATTTAACAACGAACTGTTTCAATTTCTTCTGTTGTTTTTTGTATGGCACGCAAGTCACTCCGTTTGAACGTGAGTTTCCAATACACACACAATAACCCTGGAAACATTGACTTTGTCCAGAGCAGGGCCGGTCTGGGCTACAGCTGTCTCCAGGTCTTGCAGTATTAAAAAATTGAGAGTTCGCTTAAATAAGAAAAAAATCAAAATAATAAGATTTTTTGTAAAAATATTTTTATTTATTATAGCTTTTAGTATTTTAAGTTAATGTCTTTTTCTAAAACACAACACTTATCTACAAATGCCATATTTCCCATAAGTATGTAGCATTTATACATAATCCTAAATAAGAATAAAAAATTTAAATTAAAAGAAAAATATGTAAACTTAAATACAGTTGAAGCACAATTCAGGGCCCCAATTAGGGCACACCCTAACTTTAATCCGAATTAGGGTATAATTAGGGTTTATTGACATAATTATGGACAAAACTATTCCAATTAAGGGAAAGTTAATTGGATGGATTATAAGAAGTACTCGTAAACGATCTAAAAACTTAGTAATAAAAACAATAATATAAAAAAACCCGTGCGCCGTTGTAAAAAAAGCTCACCAGATCTGTAAACAAAAAACTAAACATTGCCTTTATAACAGCCCACGCCTACGTCTTATCCATATTCACAATTGCATTTTGAAGCCTTATTTGTATAAACAAACGGTTATGCCTAACAACCCTTGGTACCAAGAATAACATCACTTGGTTATATATAATACACTTTGCATTAGCGATTAATTTGAAATAAAAGCTTCTTACCCCAAATACCCCCCCCCCCTCTCACCAAACCCCCCCCCACCCAAACACCCACACCAACCCCCACCCCCAAAACACCAATATTTTCAATACAAAATTAATGAAAAACGTTAGAATTTTTTGTATTTTCGTTGTGTTAGTAGTATCAGGCCTTTAGAGTGGTTAATTGCCTCTCATTTGTAGCAGAAATTTTCTGTTTTATTAAAAGATAAAGCTTATGAAGGAAAAGTAGATTTCGTGCTACTAGTATAAAAAACATTTGCCATTTTAGTTCAGTATAAATTTCTGAGCACAGAACATAGAAAATTTAAAAAAAATTTCTTACTCGAAGCACAACATGTTCCTTGGTTGCACTGTGTAGTCTGAGGGCAAAGGTTATTGAAGCTGGCGCAAAAACAAACGGGCTGCTGAGGTACTGGGCAATTGGGTTGCTGGGTGATGGGACAGCAGCCGCCGTTGATGCACATGAAATTCAATGGACACGAGCCGACACCCCCACCACCTTGGCACAAGAGAGTTGCCCTTTGACCATTAGGACACACGGGAGCGGATTGCGGGCAGCAGCTGCTCTGTAAGTAAAAAACAGTTAACAAATTTAACACAAATAACTTCGAGATACATAAAACTTGAATGCAAACCAAATGCACTGTACATTATTATTAGGGAATTTTATTCTGCAATTTTTTTATTTCATCTACTTTATTTTCTTGTTATCAAGTATGGGATTAAAAATAATATTATTTATTCATTGATGTGTAAAATCCTAAATATTACTAGTACAGATTATCTGGATACAACAGCACTAAACAAGAACCAGAGAAATTTGAGAAAATTCATATTAACAGTCTTAAAAATCAGAGGTATATATGTAATTGACGAATTTCAAAAGTGCTTTTAATAAATTTTTTGCCACGTATAAAAAAATTAGCATATTAATTGTTATATGTAATATAAAAAACTGTGTGTTACTTGAAAACACACGAATCCAGTGGGACAAGCATTGGCAACTCCACAATTATAGTTTGGAAGCGCTGGTTGATTGGATGGACAAGGTGACGGCTGAAGAGTGACTTGGCAACACCCTCCATTGATGCAGTTGAAACCAAGTGGGCAATTGGATTGACCTTGACCAAAACACCCCTGAAATACTTTAGATTCAATAACATAAGATGTCTACCGACAAAATTTATTATAAAAACATAAAAATGCATAATATTTAATAGCCAACTATTTAAATTATAAATGTAAGTGTAACACGTAAACAGTTTATTTTATTAATATATCTTGTGTTGTTAACTTTTTTTGTACATGACGAATGTTTTTTTACCTTTTTAAGTTATAAATTTGAAATAAAGAAAACTGTTGTGATGACCCAAAGTAGAAGCAAATATAACCAGGCACTGAAAAATTTAAACAGCCAAATTTATTGAAAAATTTGTCTGATACAAAAATTAATCCCGTAACCCCCAAAGTCGACTTTGGCGTGCTATCCATTACACCATAGGTCGGACAATAAAAGGGAACAAATAATCGCTTGTTATTAACGCTTGCACTTTTTCAGTTTTCACGGAAGGGACAAACAAGTACGGCGTATGTGTCCCACTATAATGTTGTTAAAAACCAGATTTTTATGGGATCATTGCTGTTTTATGCCCTTCTACGGAAACGTCTAAAAGTTAAGTTCTTAAAAAATTTATCGAAATCATTATTCAATCCAATTTTAAATTGGATTAAGATTTTTTTAATATAAGCACAAATTTTTTTGATATAACATTACAAATAGAAAAACCTGGACTGCTGGAGCCCCGGTTGGACACACTGGAATTCTACAACAAGCACCGTTTTGACATTGAAATCCAGGCGGACAGCTGCCGGAGAGATCACAGCGCTGTATGGATATTTGACCATCAGGGCACTGGGGTTGCGGTTGTGGTTGTACTTGTTGCAGACAACAAACGTTATTTATGCACAAATAGCCTAAACGACCATACTTAATTTTTGTTTAGTAATTTGTTTTTAACAATTAAAAGTTTAAACGCTGTTTTAATAAGCAAAATACTTTTTAAATGAGGAAAAATTTTTTTTAGCTTTTATGAAAGTTTTTAAATAGCTCTATTAATTTTTAAGACAACTTCACTTTAATTAACCTTTTAATTATTTTGTTTTAATGCAAAACAATAAACCGACACCCTTCAATACTTTTGCAAAATTCATTTCATTCCAATTGTCTAATTTTTGTTTTTTTAAACCAGGTTAAAGCCTCAAATGTTCAAGTTTAAATTTAAAAAAATAAATATAAATTTGATTTTTTAAACTGAATGAAAAAAAAAACCTTGAGGACATCCAAGCCCATTACAGCTTTGTAATCCTGGTTGACCATTTGGACAAGATGGCAATGGGCAGCATCCACCATTGATACATAAGAATCCCTGAAACGAATTTTTCAGACTGATATTAAATATTTTTATTGTTTTATTTTAATTTATAACTTTAGATCAAAATAAAAAAATAACGTTATAACGATAAAAAAGCTTATCATAATCATGGCTTTGATAGAAAAATGTTTCTATGGACAAGATTAAAAGTTTTTTAAACAAATTTTTGGGTTATTATTGATTTTAGTTGTTTAATTTTATTTAAATACATTTATCGTAATACTAATCTTAAACATCAAATTAATTTTATGTCGCAATCAATTGTAAAAAAAAATTGTGAATACAATTTTTCTGCAACTCGAATTTTAATTTATTTTGGTGTGAACAGTACCGACGTTTTTGCAGTACATTATGGGTGGCGTTGGAACGCCACAAAGTGATTTACTCCTGTAGCACTGTCGCACATATCATAGCGAATTTTTGACAATGGTAACACACGATTTTTATCATTGTTTTCAGCATATATTAAAACTACTGTCTAATTCAAATTAAAATTTAAAAATTTAAATAGTTGAAAAATGGTGATTGCGGGAATGTCAAACATTGTTGTCAGGAAAATTTTTTAATCGAATTCGTCAGAATAGACATCTTTTTTTAAGTAAACCCGTGGTAAATAACCCTATGTTTGTAAATTGTAGTTTTGAGTCTAAAAAGAAATTGACTTTTAAGATACGATCAATGGAAAGTGATAAGAAGAAGTAGAGAAACAGGCATATTAAAATTTAGCAATGATTCGTTACTGTGGTTGGTGCTTGTCGCGCGAAACCTAATTACCCGATGCGATTTTATGGCACCAATAAATACCACAATACGATTTATGTTAGAAAAAATAGATCATTAAAACAAAGTTTTCTATACAAAATTTGTGTTGGGAAATTCAGTAGTAAATCCTAATAAAAAGAACATAAAACAATGTGAAATGAAATAACTTGATGTACTAATTTTGTAAACTGGTTAGGGATATATTTAAAAAGTTTTACGCCTAGCCTAGAATTGGGCAAATGGATAAAAAACACCTAATTCATAAAAGCTACCAAATGAATATAACAGAAGTTTAGCGTAATAAAATCAAGTTTTATCGAACCTGGGGACATGGTGTGTTGTCTAAGCACGGCTGAATAGCTTGACTTCCACCAGGACAAACAGGAACTGGGCAACAACCTGAGCGACCAGAAATTGTATTAAGGTAGCAGAAACTGTTAGCAGGGCAGGTACCCGGACCAGTACATGAAGTTAAAGCAGCCTAAAAAGTTTAGATTAAAATATATGTAAGATAACAAAATATTTAGTAATTAGAAGATGACAAATAGTTTCAAACAATAAATTTTAAACACTATTTCTAATTTTTATCTGGAGCCTCAACGTCAAATTGGTCTCGAATAAAATTGAGTTTAGTAATGGCTTATGCTTATGTATGTAAAATTACATACCAACAAGTTTTAATCTAAAAATAGACAATTTAAGTAAAATTTTTGTATTTAATTTTTGCACAGGACCACAAAGTTAATGCACTTAAAAACCGTGGTAATGCATCTTAACACGTTGCTTTAAAATTTAAATATTGTGCAGCAAAATATTGTTGAAAGTTAACTGTAAATTTATTATTCTTCCTGTAAAAATACCTTCCAGCATGTTATTTGCAGATTCCAACTGTCTTTTTATCTAAGCTTCAACATAACATGTCTAATGTTTTTTTTTTGTTTTAAACATAAAATAAAAAAAGAGGTTTGAACTTACCTGACCATTTGGACAACTGGGTAATGGGAGAGGGCAACATCCTCCATTGGCACACTGAAATCCTGTGGGACAAGGCAATCCAATTTCGCACGGCTGAATGGCTGGTTGATTTGTGCTCGGACATATAGGTGTCAGACAACAGATATTATTGATGCAGTATTGGTTAGGTGGACATTGACCTCCAGCTTGGCAACTTGTTTGAGCAGGCTGGAAAACATTGTGTCCCATTAAAACTTAATCAAAATAGTCAAAAATATATAAAAAATTTCATTGATACAATTATATTTTAATCTTTATACAAAATACGCAAGACTTACTTGACCATTTGGACAGTTTGGTAAAGGAAGAGCACAACAACCGCCATTTTGGCATTGAAAACCAGATGGACATGGCAAACCACTAGGTTCACACGGTTGCACCGCTAATTCTCCAGTGTTAGGACAGATGGGAATGGGACAACATCCACTGTTAAAACAATACTGGTTAGCTGCACATTGTCCTGGTCCATTACAAGACGTAAATGCTTGCTAAAATTACATACAATTTTATTGATAAAATTTTATTATTATTATTACAATTTTATTGATAAGATATGATTTTATTGATTATTGACAAATTTATTAGATTGTTTTATTTTTGGAAATTTTTAAATTATTTTGAAATGTTTAATTTAAAAATAAAATTAAAACCAAAATTTAAGTTTAAAAATGGCTTAAAACTGTTCTTTGAGCATAAGTATCTTAAGTTTGCAAAAATATTTTTTAAAACTATCCTGAGAAAACCAGTAACACACTGATAAGCCAATACCTGGCCATTTGGACAATTTGGTAGAGGTCGTGGGCAACAGGCACCGTTTTGGCAGATCAAATTGGCTGGACATAATCCTCCTACAGTACAAACTTGAGCTGCTGGCTGCCCCGTCAATTGGCAAAGCGGTAATGGGCAGCATCCTCCATTACGACAATAAAAACCTGCATGGACAAATAAAAATTAAAAACCTGCATGGACAAATTTGTATTGATTGTTTTACTGAAACCTTTAATATCAAATAACAAGAAGTAGAATAATTCAAATTGCTTTATGTACATAAAGAATAAATATGTCGTAATTCTTGGCTTACTACCGAAGTTGTCAGGCAAGTCATTTGCCACCATTTATAATAATAAAATTATAATAATCATGATTTTATATCGATTGGTTATTAGAAATTATCACATTAGTATCTCATCACATCACATCACAAAGACTTACTAAATTATTATAGGGCTGCTCGCCCTTTAATAAACAACTCCAGATTTGTTTTTTCAACACGTAAGTTTCTAAATGCTTGCAAAGCCTGGGCTCATACTTCGTCCAAAGTGTTCATAGAACCAAACAGAAAACTTTGATTTTAGATTATTTAAAAGCTTTTTTTACTTCTTGCATTTTTGGCAGTTTAACTCAAAGAAGAAGTATAAAATTTTTTAAAGGTTAAAAAACGCTTGTAGATTGGCCAAAATTGAGTGTTTGAGTTTTTTCCTTAGGAAACTTTGAAGAATGTATATCTAGGACTCTAAACAACTAAATTTTCTTTGAAATAATACTGGGAAAAATTAAATTTGAGCATCTGCTATTTTCCATTATAATTAAGTGTTTTTTATTGTATTATACCTTGAAGGCACGTCGAACTTCCTGTACCCACACAGGAAGCAGCTGCTGGCTGACCGTTAGGACAATTAGGAATAGGAATAGGGCAACAGGCAAAATTCTCACAGCGATAACCCGTCTGACATATACCTAAAACGCAAATAATGTGTTGTTTAGATACATAAGTTAATTATTGCCATTTGCATATGCATTGTTAGTAAATACATAAAAGAAACTAACAATTTTTTTAACTTAAAGATGACCCATGTTTATTTAAAGTGTCTGATAAGCAACAGCGGGTGAGTTTGAAACTGTAATCAAAACCGAATAATATAGACTGGCGACAAAACTAGAAATTAAAGTACTCATATCTCAATAAACTATGTACATCTAATTTATCCAAGAGTTATTTCAGTAAACAATTTAATCATTATGCCATACAACAACAAAAAATAGTCAAAATAGCTAAAACAGGAAGAGGGTTCAAAACTGTCTGCTGATTCTCAAATGTCTCAAATTATCAGAGCAGGGCGCTGTTTCATAACAGTTACGGACATTTCATTTTTTGTTCAAACCCCATTCTTTTTGGTAAATCTCAGTTTTTTCTTTGTAACTTTAAAGATCCTAATGTTAAACATAGACTGAGCTTATTCAACAAAAATGACTGTACTTCCCGTTTTATATAGCACACCTGAACATCTTTTAGCCGCCATCTTTTAAAAAAACGAGCGCTTTGACCAAGAAAACGTGAGCGCGGCAAAATTTCTGCTGGCAAAGACCAGAATAATGTCGCTTACAAGGAAAGAATGGACTTTTACAAAGAAATGGTATGAAACAGCGCCCAGGTTTAAAAACTATTAAGTAAGCCATATAAGATTTGTAAAAATTTTAAGTTTTGGATAGAATTTTACTATTTGTGCGACGTGTGCAGATATAAAAAATTATCTTGTTACACAAACAGTAATGAAGAAGGCTGTATATAAATACGCAAGTACAATAAAAAGTAAACGAAAAAAAGCAAGGAAAAAAATTTCTTGTAAAATCAGGCAGCCGAAAAAAAACCAAAAAACATGCCTTTGGTATGCACTGAAAAAACAATAAGAATTATTAATAATTTCTGAATATTGTTTTTTATTATATTTTTTTAAATAAAAAGGAAGATTTTGTACCATTTGGACAAGTTCCAACAGGCGGTTGACCACTGGGGCAAGTAGGTTGGCAACAAGCGCCATTTGTACATAAAAAACCGCTAGGACAGTTAGCTGGACCAGTTCCAATGCACGATTGAATGCCCTAAAAATTAAAAAAATAGCATTTAAATATTTTGTGTGTCAAGTTTTGATAACCCTTCGTGGTTTCGAAACGTCAAGAAATAATTAGTACTTTAGTTTTTTTTTATTTCACATGTGTATTTTAAGAAACTGTCGAGTTTTTTAGCATTTTTTCCTAAAAAGGTAAGAACTTTCTATCATATCAAAAGTTTTTCAATACATAAGGAACCATTCTGAGGTTTGTTTCCTAATAATAGGGTAGTGTATTTAATTTCGGCACTTTTCCAAATTGAGCATTTTTGATTTCGGACTATATGTTTGGTAATCCTGGACGGAATACGACGTTTAATAGCTCAAATGAGAGCTAATTATATGTAGATGACTGTCGTGAGCTTTTTATTTGTTATGTTATGATATTTTTATGTGAAATTGTGTGATTTATAAAAAAAAATTGTTACTCGTTTTTAGAACATGGGCATTTCATGATTACGCAATAAATTGGTTTAAAAATTAAACTGTCCTGGTAAAATTAAGTCTATTCTCTGAATTTTTACTCCCCGTGGTTCTACGCTACTTCTGTGGTGAGCAATCGTTATAAAATAAAATAGTGTAATTTCGGCACACATATTCCTGTAGGTAAAAACGGGTTGAATTAAGTGGTCGGGTGTTAAATTGTATTTGTAAATAGTTAAAAGACAACGTTGAAATGTGTAGGGGTCATAGCACTGCACTTAAACTCGATTAAGGGGGTCTTTTTAAAAAGTGCCGAAATTAAATGCACTTTTTTTAAATGCTTCAAAATGAGCTATCAAACATGAAAATCGGGCCATACAGTGAAAAGTTACATTGGAAAACCAAAAAAGTGCCGAAATTAAATGCATTACCCTGTTTGATCTTTTTAAAAGTCAATCAGGAAATTCAAAAATATTTTACCGGTCGTCCATTGGGACATTGTGGAACAACAGGCGCTGGACAGCAGGCATTACCAATACATCTAAAATTTGGAGGGCACAGATCGAATCCTATAATATGAATTTTTTATATATTAAAGAAGTATAAATGTTAGAAATGGTGGCAAATAAAAAACTAAAAGTGGTGTTTTTGCGATTGTTAAAGATTGCTGCAAGCATATTTTTTTCAATTTGGAATATTTTAGGCAAATCTACATTTTCACATAAGAAGCATATCAGTCCAAAGCAAAATCGGCCCTTTTTCTAGCATATTTTCTATAACATTTTTGAATACATGTTGCAAACAAAAACCAATAAATTATACACGAATTCACTCTATCTGAGTTGTAAAAATATACACGAGAAGACTTTGTGCGGTATGATGACGTTGTTTTTTTAAACAACGTCATCATACAACAACGATTCAGAAACAAGAATTTTTTTAAATCCCGCCTTTTCCAAATTAGTTAAATTTAAGCGTTAAGAAACAGCATTTTTGTTGAAAAATGATTAACTTGATAAAAAAATTGTTACAACCTTATAATAAAAAGTTTTGTCTATTTTTTAGAATTTTTTCATGTTAAATTCGTCGTTACTCTGACACAATGAGTCAGATGCATTGTAAAATACTCATAACTGTGACTTTTTTTATCTCTTAACACACAATTAATATAAACAAAATGAGTCAGAGTCATGTTAATTTTATACTGATTGTGACTCATTGTGTCAGAGTAACGACGATATTTTACTTTATATTGCAAATTATCGCAGTCAGCTAAGTGTAATTTTATGAAATAGTAAAAATAAGCTAAAAAAATTCTTGAAACTTAAATTTCCTTGGTTTATTAAAATAATAATTTTTAGTGCTTTTTTATTTCATTCTTTTTAATTATATTTTTTTCAAAGTCAGTGTTTATTATAGATACACCAACAGTTATAAAATGCAATATTAATTTGCCAACCGACATGATTGCCAGCACAGGTACGGAAACAGGATTTAAGTAAAATATATTCAAAGACCAACAGCGCCAATATGAACCATTATTTTAACGATTTTTGAAAGATGAAAGTAAGTTTGCAAAAATAACTGATTGTTACTATAGCAATTTTATCACCTGAGTTCAGGTTGCATTGTTGTATAGAGAATTGACCGTTTGGACAGAGAGGCATCGATGGTGGAGTGGGTATAATAGGTTGCTGCTGCTGGCAACAACCTCCATTCGTGCACACATATCCAAATCTACATTGTGTCGAAGATGTGCAAACTGATATTGCTTGCTGACCGTTCGGACAGAACGCTAAACATGAATCAAAATAAAATAGTGTAATATAAATAAAAAAATATTTTATATTAGATACAGATTTACATATGTAAAAAATATAAAAACGAAAAGATTCATGATAAAAAAGTTTTATAGTTTTCATTAAATTTCATAAGTTAAAATAATTTCATTTCAAAATAGCAGTCATTTCCAAAAATATTTGAGTTGAATATATTATTTTAAAGTGTGTTTTGTGTAAAAATTAAATCAAACTTTGAATGAGAGATTTTGTTTGACATACTGCAGAATATGTTTCAATTAACACAAAAAACATAAACCTAACAAATACTATTAAAAAACTAAATCAAAGCTTTATAAAAATGCTTTCATTTTAATAACACTAACGTCTACTGTAAAGTAGGCAACTACCATAATATTTTTAAGAACTTTATTCTACGAGCTGTATTACAATATTATGTTATTTTTATTTGAAGCTAAAATGTTACATTTTTCGCATCCTTTTTTTAATTTAATCTAGTTATTTTGATAAGCATTTTAAACTTTAACATCTCTTAATTGTTTACGCACGCCTTTGATTAATGGGATTAATCGGGTTGATTGGATTGATTGGGTTGATTGGATTTATCGGATTAATTGGGTTTATTGGATTGATCGGCTGATTTGGCTGACAGCATGTAGATGAAAAACAGACACATTGGCCTGGACAATAATTTTGTGCTCCACAAGTTGTCACAGGCTGAAAATTAGTCTGACAAGCTCCTAAAATACAGCAGTCAGTAAAATTATACTTCAGTTTTATATATTTGTTCGTATTTTTGTTTTAAAATAATTAACATAAATGCAAGAAACTATTTTCCAGAATTTGTTATTTGTACTAAATGAAATTACTCAAATATTTATTCATTAAAATCATCAAAATTTAACTTTATTGCGAAAAAATAAAAATGTTATTAATACAATATGTTTCGAATTTACAGCCTCGAAAACGCTTTTATTAAATAGTCATTTTTTATCAAAAATTGTATCATAAAAACAATGGCGCCCGATGTGCAAATAAAACGTTTATTAAAGGCGCCAAATTAAAATTCTACGTTAATGACTATAAAATGAAATAATTAAAATATAAAATATAAAATGAAATAATAATTCCACATTAATTTTTATAATATAAAATTCTACATTAATGACTATACACTTAACCTTTTAAGGCACAGTTAAAAAGCACCTTGCACATAAATAAATCATACATTGTACTTGGAGTCGTAAAAAGTAAATCTGAGAACTTAAAGCAGTAAAAAAATTTATATACCCAAATAAAAAATTGGTTTAGGAACGATTAGGTTTCAGTGAATTTTTACAAACGGTTTATAATATTTGAATTTTTGTTCATTTTATTCTATTTCTTTATTTTGGGCTTCGAATTCCAACTTCAAGTTTGCGATTCAGGTTTCATTAGCTTCAAGTTCCCAAAATTAAACGAACCTTGCTGTTGTAAGTTGCTGTTGACACAGACCTGCAGCTGGGAATTAAACTGAGTTCCGGCGGTGCAAGCCATACGTTGCCATCTTCCACAGCCGGATCTAAAACTTTTCCGGGTTATTTATTAATAAACTGAAAAATAATATACGTTTTTTTATAATATTCAGTCCATTAAAAACGAGTTAAGTACATGCTATATTAACTGGGTAATTACTAATCATTTAGAGTCAATAGAGCCTTGGGAAGTTAGAGGTAAATTTGGAGCCAAAACTAGGGGACTTGGAGCTGTGGGTGGGGAACTTGAAGCCGTAAGTTAGGAACTTGCAACCAAAAGTGAAAATCACTAAAACGTTTACCAAAGTCTAAGCGAACCCTAAATTTAACCCAAAGCAATTTTTTTTAAAGGCTCCAAGTTCCCATTACTCGTAGCTCCTAGTTCCCAAAAATTTCCTATGGCTTCAAGTTCCCTGCTTGCGGCTCTAAAGACCCCGTACTATTACTAATAAAACGCATCACTTTAAGTATTATTTAATTTTTCAGATTATATTTTTGTGTTCTAAATTGTGACACATTTGTGTCCCTTGCGAAAAAACTCAAAGTGCAAGCGTTAATAAAAGGCGATTATCTTTCTCCTTTCCCTGTCCGGCCTATGATGTAAGAAATAGCACGCCAGAGCCGACTTTGGAGGTTACGGGTTCAATTCCTGTATCGGCCAAAGTTTTCAATAAATTTGGCTGTCTAAATTTTTCAGCGCCTGGTTATTTTCGCTTCTACTTTGGGTCGTCACATATTTGGTGGCCGATACACACCTCCCGGTTTGTATACCAGTGTACCCCCCGTGCTACGGTAAATAAAAGGGCTTGTTGGGGCTGGTGGAGGTGTGTGGATTGAATCGAAGAGGCTGAGAGCAGCTCTTCTCTTGGTGGGAAGGTGTGACACATTTGTGTCCGTTCCGTGAAAACTCAAAGTGGAAGCGTTAATAAAAGGCGATTATCTTTCCCCTTTCCCTGTCCGGCTTATGGTGTAATGGATAATGCCAGAGTCGACTTTGGAGGTTACGGGTTAAATTCCTGTATCGGCAAAATTTTTCAATAAATTTGGCTGTCCAAATTTTTCAGCGCCTTGTTATTTTCGCTTCCACTTTAAGTCGACACAAAATCAAAAAAAAAAATATTTAAATAAATTGTAGCATGTTTATTTTAAACAAAAGCTAATAATCACTTTACAGAATTAAAGTATTTTCTTTATTTAGTTTGTTTTTAAACATTTGTTTTAATGTTGTATCTAAAAATCATTTATTTTAGATGCACGCATTAACTTTAATAAAAGCTTTGTCCGATTATTTGTGCAAATTTTACTCGCCAGTTTTTTTTGCCAACTTGGAGTTTGTAAGTTTGGATGGATTTTTGTATTGAGTTCGAAATTAATAATTTCAAAAAATACCTCGAAATAAAAAGGTTTTGCTTTATTACGTTTAACACTTAATAATTGAGTTATTAAAATGGCGACAGACTGCGTCATTTTCGCTCGGCGAACTACAAAAATCACCACTACAAAAGTAAAATTGAGGAAAAATTAATTATTCGGTCATCCAATTTATAAATTTTTATAAATTTACCAAAATGATGTGCACTAGTGGCAAAACTGGAACTTTAAAAGTTTATTATTTAATAAAGTTACAGTGGATTTATACAAAAGTGATTATAATGTGTAAATTAATTTTTATCATTATTACGATTTTTTATCATATCAGCGAAATAACGATAATTTTTTATGGTTGTTAACTAATAGCTAAACTTAAAAATTATATTGATTTGACTTTTTCATGGATTCTACTGAACGTTTTTTGAGATATATTTTTTTTAAGTTTCTATAGACAATTTACCCCTGTAGTTGAGGTGAACATTGTAAAAAATAGTTTTGACTCGTCGGATCGGATTGCAATCGGGCGTTGGTCCAGCTGCATTGATTTCCAATCACAGGTTGTTGATTCCGGACTAACAAAAATAGTTAAGTAAACAAAAAACATAAATTTATAACTCTGACTCAACATTAGCTGATTTAAATTAAAAAATTCCGTAATAACCCATTTTGGTAAGAGTGCCCGCATTTATAACAATAATAGTTTCGTTAGGTATACGTGTACACAGAAAAAATACTTTCATCATCCTTAATTAATAAAAGTGCACTTAATCACGGGTTTTTTTACCAGTAAAACTGATTTTTCAAAATTTCCGGTGCTTTTAGCTTTGCAAAAGTTTAAATTTTTCTGATTCGTTTAAAACCCACCGAGATACATTTGTATTGCTGTTAAAAAGTGAAAAAAAACAAAAAGAAACCATAATTTTTCACGATATAACCAATGTTTTACGCCATAATTTGCATTAGCTAATTTGCATTAAACATATTTAATTTGAGAACTTCGATAGCTCCTCGAAAATTGACCTGATTATAATTTCCCAAATAGTGTAAATGTGTGCCATGCAAATTTCGGGTAAAATTAAAATTGTTATGGTGAAAAATTCGAGCTCTTGGATTCTCTTTTATTTTTTTAAGCAATATTTCCGCGAGGTTTAGAAAAATTAAAATAAGAAAGAAAGATTAAAATATTTTTGAAAAGGCTGAGAACACACCAAGATTTTTAATATTAGTTTTATTGGTGAAAAGTAACCTATGTAATCTAATCACAGACCATATCATTTATAGGACTAAAACATTTAACGGAAATATCTCGTCGGTTCTTAAACGGATCCGGAAATTAAAACAGAAATTTTTGTTAAATTAATTTGACCAGTGAAAAATGACCAATCAAAAATTCAATCATTCAACAATGTCAAAGCTGAATTTACATAAGAGTTAATAAGCTGGAGTTAATGTTGGTAATGTAACTGATAATTCATTTGTGCATGAGGATTCATTTCTAAATTATGTGAAGGCTTTGCTACTTTGAAATTAAGCACTAAAACACATTAAACCTCATAAATATTGTAAAAAAATAAAATCACGTTATCATTTTTTATTTAGCAGTTTTTTATTGCAAAAATAATGGATTTATAAAAATAGATGTTTTTTAAGTCTTAACTAAATTAGAAACACGGATAAATCATAAAAATAATTTTAAAAATAGATTATTTTGTAGTAAAGTAAATGATACCGTTGCAAACAGTTTGTTGTTGCTGTCGACAATTGGAATCTCCAAATGGACAGTTCCTACTGAAAGAATTTTCACTCACATATTGTCGTTTTTTATTCGAGGATTTGCTGACGCATTTCTGCAACCGCTTTTCGAATTTGTGTCCTTTTTGACATGTGAGCACTTCCCATTCGCCGATTTGGTTTCTAAATAAAACGTCAATATTATTTAGATGTTTGACAATATAGACGCATCCCCCTTAACTATAAGCTCGAACCACAAAAATAAAAAAATCAATACATTACTATGTTAATGAATATCCTAAGTATCGAAAAGAAAATTTTTAAAATTAGGTCTGCGTTTTTAAAATGCCGATCTTAAAATTAAAAAAAATCGTAAAAAATTTTTAAAGAAAATTAACAAATACTTAAAATACATGTTGGACTTAATCTTTTGTTCGCAAAAGTAAACATAACTTTTGCAATATTGAGAGTATTTTAAAAACCAAACTATAATTTTAAGGCTGGTTCATACTTATGACAAAATGTCGTTTGGACTTTGTTCAAGGACAATTTTAGAAAAGCCGAAACGTCCTTTGGACTTGAATGCTACTTGAAATTTGTCCTTTGGACAACGTTCAAAGGACAAAATCCAAAAGGAAAAGTCCAAACGACAAAAAGTATGAACACGTTGTCCTTTGGACTTTGTCCTTTAGACAAAACCCAAAGGACAAAGCCAAAGGATAAAGTCCAAAGGACGTTTTGACGCTGTGTTTGTCCTTGGAACAAAGTCAAAAGAACTTTTGTCCTTTGGACTTTGTCCAAAGGACGTTTTGTCATAAGTATGAACCAGCCTTTATTCGTATTTAAACGAACAACACAATAGTATTATCAGAATAATATAATTCATTTGATGTTATTTGTTTTTTGTAATTGGGATTGCAAAATACAAATAACATTAATTCGGACTGCATTTAAAAAAACACATTTAAAACCAATATTACAAGAAAGATATTAAATCAATTATTAATTACACGAAACCCTATTATTTACGTAAAAATCAAGTTATTCATGAGCATTGTTGTCAATTTTCGACATGGATCTTACTCTTAGTAAACTTACAGTTTGGGAGTGCATTGCATATATTTTTCTGGTTCGTTTGGCACAGAATCATAAAATTCTCTTGGATCACAGATTCCTGATCTTTGTTTGCAGTATGAATTCTGCAGTACGCAAGAAAAAGCTAAAATAAAAAGATTAAACATAACTTGAATACTATTTGTTTCCTAAAAATAGCTTGAGATTTTAGCATTGGCATTATTTTAATGATATTTGTTCTGTTTTTTACAAACAATGCCTGGACGTAAACTTAAAAACTTTTACCAGTTTTTTCTTTGCTTTTAGGATAAGTATAAGTGGAAGATATCCATGTAATCTACCAACTTTCTATAATAACACTCGCCGGGAAACTTTAATTAATTTCTAAATTATAAAAACTGTTTTAGAGAAATTATTTGGGATTTCTTATTTTTGTATAAAGTGGGTCGATTGTCCTAAAGAAGTCCTACCACAAAAATGTTTATCGTAACAAACAAATTATTTGCATACAAAAATTGTCCTTGCGGGTCTTCTATAAAAACTGGGACCTGGACAGTTCGCTCCCTATAATTCGCTTCCGGGGCAATTCGCTCCCGGGACACTTCGTTCCCCGGACAATTCGCTCCGTGGACAATTCCCCCTGCCTAATTCGCTCCCGACATTGTTTACAAACCCTATTTTTATTACACAATCTTTATTGGGGAAAATTCGTTCCTTAAACAATTCGCTCCCTGGACAAATCGTTTCCTGGACAATTCGCTCTTTGGACCTATCGCTCTCTTTACAATTCAATCGTTCCTTGGGAAGATGAATTTTAAAAAAATCGTAGGTGGCCCGATTTACTCTCCTTATTTCTTATAACCGTAATTTTCAAAAAAGCATATTTTGTTTGGGACAAAATTTTTAATTGGTTTTTATCAAAATTTTTTTCGCTGAATACAATTCAATGACGATTTTTTTTTGAAAAAAAGATTTTTCTTATGGACGAATATTATTATGGTGTCCGGAAGAAATACCTTCTGCAAAAAATCTTCGAAAAAATATTATTCGCCATTTTTAAAAAATGTTTAGGCTTTTTTCAAGGTTTTCTTATGTTTTTTAGTTTGATTTTAAGGTTTCGCTTACGCTTAGGGAAAATAAAGTTTTCTTTTGCAATAAATTTAAAAGTGTTTCGGAAGTTATTTTCCGAAGATATTATGCAGAATGTATTTCTTCATCGCGCCATTATTAATAAACTTTGAGTAAACAAGGGTAAGTTGTTTTGTTTTAAATTAATGTAAAACTTATTTTTTAAGCGTGACGGGAAGGAGACACATCATTCGACATCAAATAAAAAAAGCGCAAAACATCCAAATACATATAGTAGCAAAACATTAATTTTGTTATATGGTTATTTGAGGTATGATGTTTTTCGCAAATTTCCTAATAGCAGAAAAGTTTATCCGAAGTTAAAATAAAGAAGCGAAATGTTTTTTTTTACGTTCATACGTATTTTGCTCTTTTTAAAAAGAAAATTTTGGTTTCTAAATGGTAATGCCAGAATTACAGCGAACAAAACACACCAAAATGTAAAACTTCTAGTAAACAGTATTTTTTATAATAAAATTTAAAAAAAATGTTTACTAGTAAATCGAAATAAAAATATATACACTGTTTTCTTAACATATCACAAAAAAGAACTTATATAAATACCTATGTAATTTTTATTTCAAAAGAATTGTTACAATGCTACAAAAAATCGACCTTGTTTGTCTTTTTTGAGTTTTTTTTTTATTTTGTTAATTTTTAAATAATTCATTAGCCGTTAAGTTTCATTTTTAAAGAAACCTTTGTGATTGAAAACCCGCAAAAATATTTATTTTTATTTAAGAAAGCGGTCCGATCAATATCTTCGACTTTTTAAGTATTTTTGACTTACGAAACGTAAATTAAACAAAGGAAGAGAGTATAAAACTACCCAGAAACAATAACAAGTTATGACCTCCTAAAAACCTTGAAATTTGCGTAATGTTTATACAAAAAAGGTAATTATGTGAGCCACCAGCAGAGAAAAATGACCAAATCTGCCGTAATTTTGAAACCATTATTAATTATACAAATCACGCTTAAATTGGCGTTTCAACGTTTTAAATTTAAGGTTCTTAAAAACGGGAGAATTTGGACGAGACAATGGAGAAATTGCAGTCAGAAGTGGTGAACTAGGAGTTGAAACTTTAAAATCGCTCAATCATATCCCTAAGCCTAATCCTAAACCTAACGCTCAACCATTTTTTTACTTTCAGCTTTTAGTTCCGATTTTCGAGGCTTCCAGTGGTAAGTTTTCTAAATTTTGTGACAGCTCCAAATTCCCTGTTTACGGATCCACAGACCCTGTACCGTGCAAAATTAAATTATTTTTTATACCTTTTTTTATTTTCCTAATATCATTAAAGGGGTGTTGATTTTGCCCCTATATGTGCCAGACTGCACCTTTGAAGCAGGGTTTTCCGCAACAAACATTTACTAGTGAGTTTTAATAAAACTATGAGGAAAGAGACCAAAAACCAAAACTTCAGTTATACAAAAAATTTAGTTATAAATTTTGTGCCATTCCGATCATTAAAGAATACAACCATACTTCCCAGCAAAAATGAAACATGATAAAATGTGTTTTTTTTTATTTGTATGTGGTATGTTCTGTATTTCACTGTTAATTTAAAAAGTATTTTAACTTAAAACGGCTTTATTCACTATTTTAAGTCCTTCTAAATCAGTTACTAACGTTTAATATTGTTTGCAAAAAAATTAAATACTCTTATTTATTTAATTATAGTCGAAAGTAGACCACATCCAATTTAAAGTTGTTGGCTACCTGAATTATACTCCTACAAAATATTATTAAGATTCAAAATATTATTTGATTAATAGCTGCTGATGTTCATTTATTTGGAATATTCACCCGTTTTTTGTAAAATCTCCTGTGTGTTTTTTAGTTTTAAAAACTGCAAATAATTTAAAATAAAGTAATAAATACAAGAATATACTTCTTTTGAAAAAAATCAAGATTATTGTTTTGCCTTCTAGCATCGTTATTTACTTCAAACTAACGTCGCTAAAACTTTTTTGCACGCAAAATTCGTGTTTTTTAAATAATGAACTAAAACGAAAAACGCACTTTCTTGTTTACTCGACGCAACAAACGATCAAATAATCCCTTAGGTGAGGTAACGTTAGAACCCATTAATTTTATTCACCGATTTTACACGACTTAGAAAAAATGTGCTGGTCACTTAATATCAATTAAACTTGCAACAGTTACTAAATACGTTGTAAAAGGTAAACCGTGTTGTCTGCGCAAATACTTTTTAAAAAGTCACACATTCATCAAGCACATAATAAAATTAAAACAACAGTTTAATGTCTTTTTTCCATTTACAATTAAAAAATGGATTTGAAAACTTATGAATAATAAAAGGCGCTTGTTATCTAATGTTTTTAGCTCGCTTTTTAGTAAAACATACATCGTCAAAAGTGTGTGAGATTAAGTTAATGTTAAAGACAATTTTTATATGGCAAACTTAAAAAAAACAATTAAATAATTTCTTTTTTCGATTATGGTTTTTTAATTACTAAAACTTTTTAAAACAAGATGGGCAGCATTAAGAGTTTTTTCGAAAAATTCCAATTTGCGTATCGCAAACAAATAAGCGAGTTATGGGTTTTCAAAAACATAAAGTTTTGAAAACAATTCCTTTAAGGCTGGTTCATACTTATGTAAAAACGCCCTTTGGACAAAGTCCAAAAGACGTTTTTACATACGTGTATACGCTGTGTTTGTCCTTTGGACTTGTCCAAAGGACGTTTTTACATAAGTATGAACCAGCCTTAAGTGGTAATTGTTATAATTCATTAAGCAAAAAAAAACCCGCAATCTGGCGTAATTTGGGAACATTTTAAGTGATTTTACACCAAGTTGTGAGAGTATTTTATTTTAAAAGATTTCTTGAAAAATATTTGATATATGGGCTTACAAAGGTTAGGGTAGCGAAATGGTATACAAAGGTTATGCACTACTATTTACCAAACTCCACGTTTAAAAAAGCTTTCGTGATTTAATAAAATAATATAAAGATTAAAAAAACAAAATCATTTTAAACAGTTTGTTAAAAAAATTTCAGTTTGCTTACAAAAGGCAAATAAAATCTAGCTGACATCGATAATTGCTGTATTGAATCGACTATTTACAATAAAACCGTTAAAAATTTTTAACGAAAGCGGATTAATAATAAAGATAAAAACTCCTATTTTAATAATTATTTATTAAATTATTGATGAGTATTTTTCATAATAATGATAAAATTTTGGAAAATTTCTTAAATTAAATTTTTTTTAATGTTTCGTAACAACGAAGAATTTTTTCATCAGAAAACTGGTTTTTTTTAATATAAGCGGGTAAAAACCAAATAGTTTTACGAAGAAATTGCCCAACATTTTATCATTATTTTAGTCAATGTATTAAAATAAAAGAACAAATTAAAAGCAAAAAACACACAAGGAATTCAATGATTAACTTTTTAAAAAAAAATTCAAAGTGCCTTTTTCCATAGTCTTATTAACCATTGAATGTTTTAACAAAAATATTTTATCACAAAAGCAAAATAATCTTTTTGAATTATAAATTGGGTTAGTTTTCAACGTATTTTAAATAGGGTGTAAACTCGACTAAACATTGGTATGTTTTCATACCGCATTTGTTAAATATTCGAAATTATTTCGAAATTTAAGAGAAGCAGCATAGATAATTCAAGAATTCATCACCAATTTTATACTAATTTTTTCAATGGTTGAATTATATCTGGCTGACGCTGAAAATTAGATTGCAGACGTGAGGGGACCAATTAAAATTGTGCAGTAATGACGTTTTTTTTAAAAAAACAAATAAGAACGCAGAATTTTATTAATTCCACCTTTACACAAAATATACAAAAATTAATCAAATTTAGCCCTTAAAAAATTTGCATTTAGTTTATAAATTAAGTAATTTGATAAATAATTATTAAAATACGCTTTTTAATCTTTGTTATTAATCCGCTTTAGTGAAAAATTTTGAATGTTTTTGTTGGTATATAGTCGATTCAATACTGCAAATATCGCGGTCAGCTAGATTTTATTTGCCTATAGACTAGTTCAGAATGAGGGTTTTTTAGTGTTAAGAAGAGGGTACATAACTACTAGCGCCAATCATATGTAGAGGGAAAATTGAGAAACAGCAAGCGACTAGTACATTTTACGGTATAAAATATTTCAAATATTTATTGGTTTAAAATCTCTTCTCTTCAAAATTTCTTAAATACTTTTTAAATAATGCAAAAGCAAAAGCAGTTTTTAGGGATTTTTAGTTTTTTGCCGTAGGTACGGCGCTGCTGGCGCGCTTGTTTTCCAGTTTTTTAATGTTTCAATTACAAAAAATGTCTATTTTAAAAGTTTGGAATGGACTTTTTAAAATTAATTTTTAAGTTTTGAATAGTTTTAGAAGCAAAACATTTTAAAAACTATGTAGGTTTAAAATTAGTTTAAAAGCACAAATTTTATCTTTATTTTTACTAATTCCAAATCACTGTTCAGGATAATACTATTTTAGTGGTGATTTTAAACTATAGTGACGTTTAATTACAAAACAAAAATTTATTAGCACAAACTTATATATTACAGCACTTCAACGTAGTGAAACATATCATCGTGTAGCAACTTTTATGAAGTATTGGTTTAAACTTAAGAAACTAAGAAAGCTAAGATTTTTTCAAATTTTATTTTTTTCTTTTTGTACCCTCTCTCGTACAGTAAAAGACCCTTATTCCGAATTAGTCTATATAAATTTATAAAATTAAGTGAACTTAGGCTAAAATTAAAAAAATCACTTAAAAATTTTAAGACAAACTGATACGTATTTAAAAATTTGCACATGCATTTTGAAGTACTCCAAGGCAAAACTTTACGAACGCCGAAAAAATATTAATAAATTTTTTCTTTATTTAAAAAAAAACGAATTCAGTTTAAGTTATCGTGGGGCAGTATAATATTTATATTCTCTGTATTTTCTGTATTTTTAAAACTATATTAGCAACAAAATTAACTTAACTGTCATTGAACTTGGCAATAATATAACTAACAGCAGGTCGCCTTGTTAGTTTAACTTACCAATGAAAGTAATTAAAGTTTTCGGTATCATCTCCAAAAAGTAAACAGGTCGGCTCAGACAGCGACAGAGACGCCAGCACCCGTGCGGTTGCAGCTTATGTCCAGTTGTAAATCGGATTCGCGGATTTGGCCGGGCTCATCATTTTTTGCCAGATGAAAAAAAATTGCATTAGACAGTTAAAGAGCTCTCGAGCTGACCGGGGGTCTTTGTATTCGTCCGGTTTAAGCGGTTTTTTTCGCGCGCGAATCCCGAAGGGATGCGGAGTGAGGCTGGCAAGTGAGAGGTGGCCAAGTGCGTAAATATCCGCTCCCAGTCCGAAAATAGCTGGTTTTATGCGATGAAAAATAATATACGGAATACGTCAGCCCCCACTTTTCTTCGATGACCGACGGATTTTTTAATCCGATGGTCAATTTAAACACGGAAGTCTCGGAAGATCTCCTCGAGAACTTCGTGGGTCTCCGGCGAAAGTCATAAAGGTCGTCGCTAACCGGTTACCGCTAAATATCAATATTTGACAGATTTCGTAGTATTAGCGCCCGAATCCAATAGATTTGCACTTCACCTTTGTGTTAATGTGCGCGAATAAAACTTGACGTTATATAAGGTAAACACTTGGTTCAAAATGCAATATTACGCAATTCTTACAAACATGTTAAAACGTTTTTTATAGACATAGAAGTTTCTTCGTCACTGGCTTCATCCTAGTGAACTCCGCATAAACTTACTGTGGCAACCAATGTAACTTGTTTAACTTGTTACAGTTTGACATAATATTTTGCTTTTTTAAAAATAAAATTAAAGATATTTTGTTGCGGAGTTGAGGCGGATAAATTACCAGTTGGATCGTTACCAACGGCAACTGGCGCGAAACATCTTCTGCGGATTTGCAGCGGTTTTCGGACAAAAAATCTCAGAGTTAAGCTGCTAAAAACATTAATACATATAATTAAAAAACTTAAGCACCTTAATTTACAAAATTTAAGCGCCACAAAAAGTTTTTTGGTTGGCACAACAAGTTTATATATGAGAAACCAAGGAAATAACTTTCCTTTATGATAAAATTTCAATTTCGTCGCGAGACAACCGATTCAAAATCTTGTTATGCTATTTTATATTCATGTGAAGCATTATTCCAGAAGTATTATACAAAAATAAAAACAAGTACTTCACAAATAAAAATACCTGCTAGTCTAAACATTTTAAAAAGACACACATTTTAAAAAATCCAATTCGTTTTTAATGAACGAATTTTGATAAAAGTTTGAATGGGATATGTATCCAAAAACGCATTTTTAAAATTTGGACCAATTTTAACAAGCTATGAAATAATAGAACCATTTTTTCTAAAAGAACTAGTTAAAAAATGGTCGTAGAAGACTCTTTTATTCTTGTCTGTGGTGTAGTTTATGCTAAATTGTACGAAAGTTTTACCGTGGTAACTTAGAAAGGAAAAGGCGATCACGGGAAGGGGTTTAAAGTTTTTGGCTGCTCAGGCTTTCCTTCTCAAAATATTATTATAATGTGTTTATTTTTAAATTATAAACTGCAAATATTGGCTTTTTAATTGTTTTTGAAAAAAAGAGTGATAAAAAATCCACATAATAATCAAATAATGACAATTGGAGCCATTTTCTAAATATGTTTAGTACGGTTTTTGATGTACTTGTATTTTGTGAATCACTCATAATTTTAATTTTATAATTATTATACATTTACTTTAGATCTTTTTATATAGTGTCTATTTATGTAAATTTTTCAACAAAATTAAGATTTAATATACCCATGGGAGTAAGGCACATTAGCCCTCACAAAAAAAGTGCAAAAATTTTGAAAATATCGCTCTCATAATGGTTTTGTAATTTTGAAAGCTAACCTTTTTGGACTACTTTACTTATAAATTTATAAATATAATGTTCGTTCTTTTTCACATAAATCAAATTAAGAATTTTAAAATTGTCTAAAAATTTTATTTCTGCAATGTTACTGGTTTTTGAAAGTGATACATATGATCCATATCCATATGCTCATATGAGGATGATCTATATGACCCAAATAACTAAGAGGTTAATTTAAAAATATATTGGAATATAATTTTTTTTAGTTTTATTAGAAAAGTAAATTAAAAAATTATGGACACAAAATTACTAAATATAAAAAAGATATAATTATTAATTCATTTCCTTGCTGTCTTGATAATATTGTGATAATTCATAAATGTCTTGATAATTCAAATAATAACGGTAATTCAAGTTCAATTTAAAATTTTATGGGTGTTTTAGCTTTTTTTAAACTTTTTTCTCATTACTTTGTTTCAAAAGCCTAAATAAAACAATGATTATGAAACTCGAAGCTAAAAATAAAACAACTTCAGATTGTAGGAGGGATCTTGGAGCCAAAATGTGAAATAGCTTAGTTTTACTATATTTATAAGCCTAAGCCAAAGTCTAAACCCAAGCACGAATATCTAATGCCGAATGCCCTTGTTAGCTACAGATATAAATGTCTAATAATTTTTTTTATCTTTTTATCGCCGAGATGTAATATTTTTTTGTTGAACGCGGTGTTTGTACAAACTATAGCTTGGACCCGCATTTCAGTTCAACACAAACAACAATTTTTTTGAATATTGTTAGGTCTACTGTAGGTGATATTCTTTTATCCACTGATTATGATTTTATTAACATGCAGGATTTAATAAGTCTTTTCAAAAACTACATATGGCAACATTTTCTAAAACTAATGACGAAAATCGGCTCGTTACAAATATTTTAATCAATAAGTTGATTATATTTGTTTTAATTTATGATTTTTATATATTTGCGGCTATTATTGCATTCTTTTGCTGGTAATGGCTAAAACGAGGTTCATAATGTAGTGGCTTGTAATATATTGTAGTGGCTAGTATTAAAATTTGATTGTTAATTTTATTGTTCTCATGTATTATTGTTTCTTTGCAAACGCACTTATTGATCTTATCTTAAACATGGTACTAATATTCAGTCAAACGTCAATTTGTAAATTTATACTGTACTGATCTGCTTAAAAATCCAAAATAGGTTTATTTGTTAGTTTAGTATTCTTTATGCATTTTTTCAAATAAAAAATATTGTATAAAATTAAATATTATTTAAAATTAATGTTTGAAATTTTATTACTGACCATTTTTTTGTTAATGGACTTTTCAAAGCAAATAAGTATACTGGTGTTAACGTTGATACACATTTATACTGTGCAGTATAAATTTATAAATATAATTATAAAACATAATTTACAGAAGATTTTTTTGTCGATAAAATAGTGTTTTGTTTTGTATTTTGTATTGTGCGTTCTTTATAATTTAAGCAGTGTTTATTCTTATCATTTGCAACTTTTTCTGTGTTTTCATAATCCAAATATTCAAACTGAAAATAAAAAAAAAATGTTTCTGCAGTTTTTGATATAAAATATTTTTTGGAATAAACATTTCCTAAAAAAACTAAAGTATTCAAAGCGTTGGCTTAAACTAATCCTTGAGGATTATGATCACGGCTTAAACGCGGAGTATATATCGCGTCGTGGGTTTCTTGGGCCAATTTAAAATAAATTGTATTTTTTTAAACTGGTTCAGGCGTTTATTACACACCAATTTGAACTTAAACTTGGTGTGTCAAAATGCAAATACTATAGAGTAAATAGAGAGTACACAATGGAAAAACTCCTTAGACTGGATGCAACATGTGAATAGCACTTGATCAGGCGATCCAGGCGACTTTTCCGCCTCTTCAAAACCTTTAAAAGGTTTGTGTAATTCAAAAACAGAAAAAACCGGATAATCATTATATCACGCCCTCTGCACACATTTAATCTGTTTTACAAACGATGTTATTCCAGGTTTTTTAAACCTTTTACCGATTATTATCGTATGTATAGTGTCTTGTTGCTCAGTATAAAAAAGTGGTCGGATCCAACCTGGATTGCAGCAGCAGTTCAACGTTTAGCAGCACTGGCACTATCCTTTTAGTGTTTCAAACGCGCTTAAGGGTTAAATATCAGTTTCAATAATTGATTAAATAAAACGAATTTTAAGACATATTTACAACGCATAAAAATCTTTTAATCATGTTTTAACATAAAAAACAAAATTTATGTTACCGCAAAAATTAAAGTTACATCTAAAACTAACACCTTTTTATTTTTGAGTTGGAAGTAAAATAATTTGGTTTGAATAAGAACGAGATTGTCAATTTTGTTATGGGGTCTAAAGGTTGGTTCACTTCGGAATGGCAGCTGATAGGTGGCGCACACGCACACAGTTCCCGCCGCAACAACAATGAGGGTGTACTGATGTAAACGCGCGTGTTTGCTATCAGTTGCCAGCTGCCACTTCGGTGTGAACCAACCCTAAAGAGTCAAAAATCACAAAGGAACTTAAAGCAAAACAACTTTAACCCTGTTAAAACTTTAAAATAATGATTATATTACATTTATTTTGTTAAATTTTAGATTTTATGATCAGGCTTGTTTAGGATGCAGGCTTTAGGTTTAACTAAGAATTAATATTATTTTTTTAAATTACTGAGTTCCAAGTTATTATTAATTTTTAATATTAAAGCTAAAATCTTTTAGGCTAAAATTCAGAGCGTAACCGTTTTTCGTCAGGAAGAAACGAAAAATAAATGCGCAAGCCAAGAAAAATAAAAAAAATTGCCAATGGTTATGTAACCAATTCTTTATTAGTTGCGTCACGTGTTTCTCTGCACTTGATATTTGCTTAAAGGAAAAGTGGTTATTTAAACACTCCGCTAATTTAACCCCCGATGGAATTTATTTTTAGCTGATTTAAACGCATTTAATAGCGGTAGCTACCAATTAGTTTTGATCCAACAATGTGCTTACCAATAAATTATCGCGTTTGATCATAACGTATTTTTATGTAACACTAATAACTAAATATGGTAAGATGCTAAGTTTTTATTTTCTGCATTCTAAAATTAATTTTTTTTACTATATTAACCGTCAACAATATAAACTGGTTTAGCAAATTGTTATCAATCAGTAATTTCCAATCATTTATTAAGAAATAATATACTTGACTAGAACAGTAAATAAAAAAAATGGCAGTTACATTATCTTTAGCAGTGTTTAAACACATTTTCAGATCCAAGGGATTTTAGACTTATATCAAAAATAAAAAAACACAAAAACCTAAGCAAACTTTTCTAACAAAATCTTAAAAATTTGTAACGTAGTTTGATTAAGTACATAAAATACAGTGCAAATTTACAAAAATATTTCAAACAATAGCATAAACGTACATACATGTATCTCAACAAATTTAGCAAATTTTTTTATGAAATTTACCTGCTGATGCTATTGTCGCCAATAAAAATTTACGCTAAATTATACATATTTCAAGTAAAAATAAAGCTAAAATTTTGAAAAAAAATGTTTGATAATAATTTAATTTTTTTGATGTTATTAAAAAAATTTTGTTAAAAAATGTGGCACAAATTTCTAATGTTAACGCAAGTTTATGATTTTTTTAAAATGAAACTTTAACACTAATCCTTTGATACCTATACTACATTGTACCATAATTAAGTAGTTGTAAGCAGTTTAATGTTCAGCTTAAATTCTGAAATACTAAAAAACAATACTTTTAAGCACGATCAATCAATAAATTGCGTGTTAAAGGAGGTTCTGAGATTTTTGTGTTCTTATAAATATAAAACTAGGAACTTTTTTTAGAAGTTAGCTTTAACAAATTATTGATTGAACATTCTAAAATAGACCTGTCTCTCTCTATGCATATATAACTAATCTTTATGTTATTTCGCAAACTTTCTCCACCAATGTGTTGTCCTGCTGTATCGATAACAACAAGATCCGTTAACACAGTTGCAGCTGCGTGGGCAGGGAGATGAGGGGTAATTGTAATTACACGCTTGGACTGGATTCATCCCGGAAGGACACTGAGGCAGTAAGCAGCAAATGTTACCACCTGAGGTGGTTACCAAGTAGAGCCCACTTGGGCAAGTGCTTCCCGTTGCTGGAACTCCCTTAAACAGCACAGGAAAGAATTAATCTTGAAAGATTATCACATATAATCAAATTTTGTTTTTCAAAATACAAGTTTTAAAATTTATTTTAAAAAGTCATAAGAAAAATACACACTAGAAACGTGGTTATTCTTTTTTATCTTAAAAAATAAATGTCAAACCATAATTATACGATAAATTTTTCTCATCCAAGTGTCTATTATACATTATGTTTTGTATTTTTAGCTTTAGAAAATTATCGTTTAATTTGAATCTTCAAAGTACAATTTTAAATCTGATTGTCTTTTCCAGCGGAAACTTCTTAAATGATTTAAACAAAAGAGGCGGCCTTACACTTAGTGGTCACATAGTATCCCCAAGAATTTTAAAACTTAATAAAATTCAAATTTACTGATTATGATGACCAAGATAATGTAGTTTTTTTCATAAACTACTTTTTGGTTTGTGACCAATGTTTATTGATGCAAGTAAGGTAACTGAGTTAAATTTTAAGTCTTAAACTTTAATTTTAAGCTTTAACTTCGGCCATTGACTATTGTGCTCTCCACACACAAAATTATGTGAATCAGCTAAATACATCACTTTAGTCAAAACCTTCCCACTTAAACAGAAATTGTTCAGTGTTAATATTGTTTACAGAGTTATAACGTTATAGAATTACTTTTAGCCAATTCGTGCTTCTAAAAAAGGAGATCTTTCAGCCATTGGAGATTAATTTTTTTCCCAAGCACAAATTGGCTAAAAGTGATTCTTTTAGCTCCTCCCTCATTCATTCCCACAGAGCAAAACATATATGACGTGATCACGAATACTTGAAATTTTGAGGCTCCTAAAAATCCTGACGTGATCAAGATCAGTACATGACGATCTATCTAGCCATAGGCAATTGATTATAACTTTGCGCATGGCAAAAGTAGTAGCCGGTGGCCGAAATTATGATTTCATGACCTTAAATTAGTTACCCTAAGATTTTTTAATAACACTTATATTATATGTTGTATTTTGTATATATTTAGAATTTTGTGAACAATATGTACTCCAAAATTAAACACATCTATGTATTATCATATGAAGTAGAATGAATAATTGAATAGAAAGAGGATAGAATAACTTTAAAAATTTTTACAAACCTGTGATTGATCTGGGCAACGCGGTGACGCAAAAGAAGAAGGACAACACACTGTTCCAGAGCAAATCAGTCCCGAAGGACATGGCTGCGCTCCTTAAAATACTCTTGTTACTACACTAAACTATAAGATCCTACATAATTTCTCTCAGACAATTTTTTTGTATGGAAATATTTAAGGAGGGCGATATCTATCGAGGTAAAAAAAACTATTTTTTGATGATTATTAATTTAACAATTTTTTGGTGTGTATGCAGAGTAGCTTAAAATCTCGATATTAATTTGGACTGGTATTTGTTAGCTTTAGATGTATTCAAACTACAATATTCTTGAGAAACGCAAAGTTATACATAATTATTGTTATATATTGTTTCATTTCATACAACTGAAAACAATTTGGGGAACTTGGATACTTGGAACGAACTATAAAACTCTAAGAAACTTAAAACCTTAAGCCTGAATGAGTTGAAACTTATGCCTACTTTAATTGAGCTAAGCCTAAACTTAATCCAAAACCAATTTGCTTATTTCTTAATAAGAAATAAACTGCCCATTTTTACGACTCCCAAAATTTCAAGAAAAATCCAAATTTACAACTTCAAGAAAGTCGTACCTTAAGAACTTCCATAACTTAAAGTTTTTTTAACACTTGGTTTACAACTAGAAATTAAACAGTACACATACCGGGTGTAAAATTACAAAAACCTTCGGCTTGCCTTCCATTTGGACATGTAGCTGGTGGACTTGGTGTGAAAGGTCTTGGACAACAGCCACCGTTTATACATTCCATTCCTATGGGACATGTTTGTGTGCTACCTATAAACTGAGGAATATAATGGGGTTAGTACATAATTGTGTTATACATGCAATTATGCATTACAAATCTCTTGGATAAAGAATAGAATATATAAGTTATATGATGTAATTTAAAAGAGTTAATTTTAGAAAATTAACTTACAGATTAAATTTGGCGTAAATTAGTAAAAGAGCTTAATTACAGTAACGAAATAAAATAATTAAGATTAAAATAATAAATTGTTATTAAAAAAATATACCAGGTGTGCACGCCTCAAATGCTTGTACACCCGAGGGGCAGAGATTAAGAGCACAACATCTGGTTCCGAAAAAAGTATAACCACTAGGACACCGTCCAGTTATCAGAGCACTTATTGCCTAAAACAGCTTTTAAAATATTTTTAAAAAGTTTTTAAGTTTTTACGTTTTATACTGTTATTACAGTTTTTTTTGGTTTGAAAAAAATCACAGAACAGTAATAACTAAAATATTTGTGTCATATTGTTATCTATATTTAATTTTAAAATGAGAATTTTTCTAGGATCTAATAACTAGATCTTTTCTTGTAAAATCCAAACCAACAATATATTTTTGATTCTGTTGTTTTTTTAGTTTTTTAAGGTGATTTCATAAACATGCACAAATGCACTTTCTACAGCATTACCAGCATATTATTTTAACTAAAGTTAAATTCTTTCAGGCTGAAATAAAGTGGGTAACCGCTCTCTGTCAAGGAGAAATATTAGAAAAAGTATTTAGTTCACCAATTAAAATTTGATAATTTTGCACTATAGGATTGATTATATCTAAGTTAAGCCGGTTATGAGTGAATAAACCCATTTTACTGCCCAAAACTCTGTATCAATGCTGAGACTTGTACAGGGTTTCGGTTGATAGCCCCACCTTCCATGAGACATGAAGATCTGGTATATTGCTGTTTATCAAATAAATAATTAAAAACTGTCGCTATTGACACATTGTAGTTAAATCATTTGTTTTAATACAAAATGCAAGCATATCTGGCACCCAGCACGATTTAAGTCTATGGTGATGTACGGGTTTAGATTATTTATCATGCTGGATGCCGGATAATACATGTTAAATGCAAAAGTAAGCCGTTAACTAGGATGCGTCTATACCGGCCTTCCATCTGGACATGTCTGAGGAGGTTCTGGACAACAAACATTGCCAATGCACTGATAGTTTGTCTGACATGGTGAGGCTCCTAAAAATAAAGGTTTTTATCTAACCAAAATCACAATAAGCGACATCTTATCACCATATTCCAAAAGATAGCCACTGAAAAGTCGTGCTCTAGTAAATAATATATTTTCAGTATTAATTCTTCCAAACTGTTTCTTATCTCAAATTAAAAGAAAAATCTGGAAGGAAAAAATCTTTTTTAAACTGATACCGCTTTTCGATTGCGTCTCTCACAAACGTTTAGAATCGAAACGGCTTTTAAATCTGCGTTTTAGACGCTTTTTGTAGTTCTATAATTTTGTTACTTTTACTTTACTTTATTGTTAATTTATAATATTGTAATATTACCTGGCACAAAATTACATTTTCCGTAAGATGGTTGGTTGTTTGGGCACGTTTGTAAAACTTCAGGACAGCAAATATTACCGACACATTCGTAACCTGCGACGCACGATGTTGCTCCTATAAGAGATTCATTTGTTTTACCAGTATGCGGGTAAAAACCCTTAAACATTACTTTAAAAACTATAGTTGATGTAAAAATAGATATAAATATAACCAGAATTTAGCGTCAATTTGACACAACTAAAATTTACTAAACGGGTTAAATTTTTATTTTAAATTGTGCCTGTTTTTGTTATTTTATTGATGTAATATACACATTTTTGCCCACAAGGGCACCGTTAAAAAACTAAATATGTTACAAAAGACAAACAATTTGTCTTTTACATACGGCGGTTTTTGTTTACCGTGATCGGTTCGCATCATTGTTTTTGATGTTGTTTAATCGTTTATTTCTTGAATAAACATTGATGATAAAAAAAAGGCAGTGCGGTTAATTCACATGATAAAATAGGAAAGCACATTTAATGCTACACGCTACGCAATACCTATTTAATAATGGCTCTTTGCCACTTTGTGAATAAAAATTCATTTCAGTGCACAAAAAGGATACAAAATTTAATTATATTGAGTTGCATATTTTTTTAATTTAGTATATTTTGTATTTTATATACTATAGTGTAAGCACAGTGTTAAAAAAACTAACAATAAGTTTGTACGTTTTTTTAAACGCACTAGGTGTTTAGAAACGTGGAGCCATCGAACAATTATAAACCTGCAAAAATGATGATTTGCAGCTCAAAATAAATTTAAGTGGTTTGTACTTTGTCAAAAGTGTACAAAAGACAAAGCCAAAAAATTAACTTTTTGCTATATAAAGAGTTTTTTTTGATTTTTTCTTGAATCTGTAGCATTTCGGCCTAAAGAAGAAGTACAAATGTTTTTAAAATTTAAAAGACGCTCTTGTTTATCGAAAAATTAAAGTTTAGTTTTTGTTGATCAGACACTTCAGAAAAATTATGTCCAGGGTTTTCGGTTTGAATGACTCTTAGTTTTGGCTCTAAATTCTTAATTTTAGGCTCTAACTTTCTTTGGTTTCCCATACATCGACACATTTACATTAATACATTAAACATATAAATTAAATACCTGGCAATAAATTACAAGATCCAGCAGACGGTTGTCCATTTGAACACGTTTGTACAGGTTCTGAACAACATACACTTCCAATACATTCATAACCTGCTGGACACGGTGTTGCACCTAATGTATAGTTTTTGTTTAAGGAATGATTACGTAATGTTTGAATGCATTTTTTTTCGTAATGATTACGCAAGGTTGATCGTAAAATGCAATCATAAAAAGTTTTCTAAATTAGCTAAAAACTTTACCATTTTTTAACCACTTTTTAAAACATAATCTCTTAAAATTCTATATACAAATTTTTAGTAGTTAGCTAACAATAGGCAAATAAAAATCTTAGCGGTATCCAGAGCGCATGTTTTAAATAAAGGGGCTCTTGTATTTGGATGTCTACACGTTGTAACACTGGCCCTACTACGCCCTTACATGTTAAAAATTCCACCGCTTGAATCCAGCCGTAAGTTATGGGCAGGCGTCTTACAAACCTGTGTGTTCACACATAGCGCGCATGTGACTAATTGCGCATGCATCTAATCCATTAGTCGGTTAGAAGGTTGGTAAATCTTTTGCACAGGGACAGGCGGTCAATTCTACGTTACGTTCGTGGTAAAACCATACCAAAAGGTAAGGGTTGTTTTCAAATAAAAGTTGTAAAGTCTTAAGCCTTAAAAAAGTCGCCGCGTAACCTAAGCCTGACCATACCCTAAACGGTTGGATTCAAGGTTTTATAAGCTTGGCGAAAAGATTTATCTTCTAATTAATTGTTTATATTTTGTCTTGTTGAACCTCGGCCAGAAGAGGCCAGTGTTTGGTGTATTTGGCAATCTCATTATTCAACAACTACTTTTATGGGTAATTGCACAATTCAACTGGCCATCCCTGACGCCGGAACGAATTCTGTGTTTTCTGTCTTGAATTACGTGAGAAGAGCTTCACACCTCATGTAATCGGTGGGTGAAGTCGAGCCTTTCTTTTTTTTAAATTAGCGCACGACAAGAGAGCCTCTAAAGTTCCTTGTCACCTTTTTTATCTTCGTTTTTGAATCAATTGCTACTTTCACCGCTCACTTTGTTTATATGCATTACCATTTACTTAAAAATAATAAAAGTTTGTCTAAAAATTGTTCTTCTTAAATTTTGTAAAATAAGCGCGAACGCTAAAAATCTTTGTAAAACTTACAACCGTAATAAATAACAATCTTTATTAAAACGGTGTCATAAATATATAACCAAACATGCATAATTCTGACTATTCATCTTTTATAAATCCCGACCTGCGCCGGCCGCTTTGCCTTTGCGGCCGATCCGTCCATAACTAAAAGACCGTTAGGAATTTCTCCTCAAGCTTATTCACCTTTGTTTTCCTGGAGAAACGTAAGTGATTATTCATTAATTTCAGCTGTGAGAGTCTTGTTATCTTCACGGGGCGTTCGACTCACCTATTTTAGACGCGCACAACACCGGCATTGGCGCTACATTGGTTTAAAATTTTCTTTGCCTCACAATAGTTTCATCTGACCTTATGTGCCGTTGCTAATTCAATTCTTCCTTTCTTCAAATTTTAAATGATTTTTCCAAGAGTCCAGCTTTTTTCTATGTTATTTTTTTACACTAAGGCAAAAAAAAGAGCTTTTGCTACTTCTGTGTTTGATAAACTATAATACTGACAAATAAAAATTCTTTATATCAATGCATGAAATCACAAAAATGTAAGTAAATGATTTATTTTTTTATTTCTAACTCTTTTAAAAATGTGAATAGAAACTTTGCGAGTTTGGTTTTTATTGTTTTTTCATTTTATTCTGAAAGTATTGATCCGCGATGAAATCCGTTATGAATCGTAAGTCAATAGTTTAGTTACTTACCAGGGGTAAGATTACAGATTCCATAGGAAGGTTGCTGGTTTGGACATGTGGGAGGCGGAGTGATGACGGGTGGGCAACACAGACCATCACTGCCGCATTCATATCCAGATGGACACTGTTGAGTGGGACTGCAAAATTGCACTGACGGAATTCCATTGGAACACAATGGTCGAAAAGCTAAAATTTATTTTCAAATAATTAGCTTAGATAAATATTTTAATTTTTTACTCCTGGTTTTTGAAACACATTTATCAAAGATTTATCTGTACAAAAATTTTTACAAACCAAACTTTTTTTTTATTTCTGATAAAATTAAGAAATCTGTCAACGATGATTTTTTTTTTAGTTTTTAAGACGAAAAACTAAATATAAATAAACTTACGAGATGGCGTAGGAATGTTTATAACTGGAGTAACAGGGAGTTGATTGTAACAACATGTCCCAGAATTACAAGAACAAGATTGTGGACAATAATTTTGCAGCCCACACGGTACTACAGCTGGACTGTTGTTGGGACACACACCTAAATTAGCAATACAAAAAATAATAATCTAGTTTTTTTAGTATTTGGAAAAAATCTCGTATAAGTAGTTGTTTTATAAACAAGCAACATTTTACAAAATCGTAAAGCAAACGTCAAAATTTTTCAAGCGCCAAAAATTTGTAATTGTTAAATGCAGTTTTTTTAATTTTGTTTAAACAAGGATTGAAATAAAAAATATCAAATTTGAATTCTCTTAAAGTTTTGCTAATTTGTTTTGTCATTTTTTAATTACAAAAAACAAGCTTTACCTTGTTGTGCGTTCAGTGTACACACTTGTAGTTCAGGGTTAAAGACTGTTCCAGAAGGGCAAGGCATGGTTTGCCATTGTCCACAAACGCTAAAACGTTGATTGTTTACACTTACACAAAAATTTAGCACTCTTATTATATAATAGCCCAAATATACATAATCAAATTATTCTAAAAATATAATCCCTGTTAACTTGTTTTGTAAATTATTTTTTTTATTGATTTATGGTTGACTTATACCTGGCTGAAGTCGAAAACTAGAATGCAGACATAAGGAGACCAATTAAAATTGTGCGGTAAAGACGTTTTTTTTTAAAAAACAAATAAGAACGCAGGATTTTTTTTAATTCCACCTTTTCACAAAATTAAACAACTTTAGCCCTTTAAAAAATTGCATTTGAGTTCCAAATTAAGTTATTTGATAAATAATTTTTAAAATACAGGTTTTGATCTTTATTATTAAAGCACTTCAATGAAAAAATTTAAATGGTTTTGTAGCTAAAGAGTCGATTCAATGCCGCAATTTTCGAGATCAGTTAGATTTTATTTGGCTATCATTTGTATTTGTAATAAAAATTGTTATATAACAAATAATGCACACCTGGAACCCGTCCTTGTGCACTGTTGGAAACTGTTACTGTTGTACTGATTGGGCTGCAAAGGAGTGGTGGCCCAATTGCACGATGCATTAGGCTGAACATATTGTGTTTCATATGCAGGATATGTATACTGTGCTAAAATATTTAAAGCCTTATTATTATAGAGTTAAAACAGGTTCATATTTTTACAAAAGCTTGTTATAATATTTCAGGCGCAAAGACATAAAATAAAATAAAATGAAATAAAATGACATAAAATAAAATGATTCCCATTTATTTACAAGACTGCCCACACCGAGGATAGTTTGTATATTTATTACTTTAAAGCCCAGTTCACACTGAGGTGGCAATGCCAGCGCCACCGGTGGAAATGCCACCGGTGGCATTGCCACCGTTAGGTTCACACTGCGGTGGCATTGCCACCGCCGGAAAGCATTTCGTTCGCGTTTAGACCTAAGAAAATGTCGGTAACTTTTTTGCTTTTTACTTTTTTTTACTTTTTACTTTTTTCACTACTTCCCAGGTGTTTGCCTGGTTAATTCTGTCCATGCATGTTTTTTCTCGCTTCCAATAAAGCTCCGGACGACGGTTCCGAACTTGATCAGAAGTTCATTCAAATCAGTAGCCATATTTTTTAAAGTTTTATTTCTGAAAAGTATTGTGGTCGAAGAAACATTAACAAACTTAAAAGTTTTCTTTTTAATTAATATAGGTAAAGGATTTTGTTTTTAGATTTTTTGATAACCCTGTTTTTAGATTGTTTAATACTCTTTTAACCTAAGGCCGCGCAATAAATTTTATTAAATACTATGCAGCAGAAAAATTTGCAAATTTTTTATTAATGCATAAATTTGCAAATTCATATTCAAGCTTTCATGCTATGCATGTACGTGTATTTTAAATTCGTAAAAACTACTTAAATTATTTTTCATAAAAGATCATTTGTTTTTGTTTGTTTTGCTAAACACGGTTTCGCTATATAATTTTTTCATTTATGAAATTCACGCGTTTTTAAGCGTTTTCTATTTAAACCGCAATATTGTTTGCTGGTTTTGCTTGCACAATGAAAGCGTTTCATTGATTTTTTTTAACAATGCGCGCGTTCCCATGCGTTTTTTTTGTTGAGAGACCTGCCACCGGTGACGGAGCTGTGGATCGAACCCAACAGCGGTGGCAATGCCACTTCCGTGTGAACACGTCATATGTTTACGTTAGACACAACAGCGGTGGCAATGCCACCTCGCGGTGGCAATTCCACCGGTGGCATTGCCACCTCAGTGTGAACCGGGCTTAAAACCAGTTCAAACTAACTCTTGATTTTGTGATCACGGTTATCATCTGAACTTACAAAAAACGGATTCTAAAATTTTCAGATTTAAAAATCAAACAAAATTTTATCTTTACAAAAAACTGTACTCGAATCAACGTTGGTGGATTTTTAGACCGTTAAGTACGGTAAAATTTACAAACTTGTTTTTGCGTTTGAAGCAACAACTAAAAATGAATGTTATCAAGGTAAAAATAGTTGGGTGGTAAAGTAATCACTCGTTCTCCGAGAAAATCTAACGTGGAGAAAAACACTTGACGCAACTCGATAATAATTAGTTACATCATTCCCGACTACTTTTATTATTATTTTTATTCTCACGCGTTCATTCTTTATTTCTTTCTGACGGCAAGCGGTTACGCCCTTAATTTCAGCCTGAAGGATTTTAGCTTTAGTAACGTTCCCCGGAGCTCCGAGCTCCAAAGCCCCGGAGCTCCAAAGCATCTACTTATTTTTTGTACTATTTTTGTAAAAAGAGTGATGCCATATATTATTTTCTTAATTTTTTTTGTAATTTAATTTTATTAATTTTTTTTAAAACGATCGAAATACTCTTAAAATGTACACAGAGTATACCTTTAAGTGTATTTCAAGCTTAAATAAGCTTAAAATTGCTCACTTAATAGGTTGAGCTCCGGAGCTCCCCTCGCTTTTAATGGCCGGAGTTTCGAAGCAAGATATTGAAGGGTAAAAAAATCACTAGTAACAACACAAAAAATTAAAACTTTTTGTTTTTATTTAGATTGCACCGTATTTTTTTGTTAAACGTACCGTATTTATAAAAATAATTGAATTGAAACCAGACTATAATTAGAAAAAACGGCATAAAAAATCTAGTGACAAACCAAAAAATTTTCCAAAAATGTGCACGTACATTTCGAGATAATACGTGGCTAAAATTCATGACCGCAAAAAAAATTAATAAAAATTTTGTTTATTTTGAAAAAAAAAACTTAGTTTAAGTTATCATGGGTGCAGTATAAAAACGATTTGCATAGAATTTAGAGATTTTAAATTATTGGGGTATTGCTATTTAAAAAAAAACAGTAAAATATTAATTTAATTTCGACCAAAATATATCTTATCTCATATATTTTTGATTTTAACAGCTTTGTTATCGGCCGCCACAGTTTAGTTAGGTTATACGACAAATAATCTAATTAACTATTTATTTTTTAATAAATTGTTGTATATAGGACTTTACTCAAATTATTTATAAAAGTTTTTATGTCTAAAAGAAAACGGCCGAAACAAAGGTTGATAGCTGGTTTTTTTGCATATTTTGGCAAGCTAAGCTAAGTTTAGGCTGCATAAATTTATTAACCATTGAATGTTTTTTTATAAAAAAAATATAGATTAAATTTAAATTAAGAAATTAAACCAGCAGAAAAAATATATTTTATACAAAATATTCTTGTTTATAATAACTTTTTAAATTGATTTCTCAAGACAAATCAATTTTTATAAAAATTTCCAAAGATTATAAACATAATAAATAATAAACCTTTTTGGAGATAAAGTAAAATTTAGTCAAAAACGTAGATTTATATCTGTTGTATTTAGTAAACCAAAGCAAAATTTTTAGAAATTAATTAGAATTAAAATATTTTTCTAACTGAAAGCTAAATTAAAGTTTTCAGCTCCAAGTTCTCAAGGCTCCATCGATCCTAAACCTTTAAAATTTTTGGTTTTGGTTGTATTACAAAAATTACAATTCTTACTTGCGGAATTACACGAATAATTATTTGAAATGTACTGCCGTTTTCGACCTTTCCTTGTACAGCGTTGCAATCTTTTGACGAAATGAAGACCCTTTGGACAGTAACTGATTTCCCATTCACCGACTTGATTACTTAAATTTATATTTATAATAAATAAATCAAAAATAACAATACTTTTGTTTTAATTTATTCTTATTTGTTTTCGCCAACATAGTATGTGGAATGTGGATACACCGTTGGCGAAAACGAATATACCTATTCTATTGTACACAATACACCTATTGTATTGCATTTTAAAAAAAGTCTCTAGAACTCTTGGATATTTTTTCGATGTAAAACATGGCTATGGTATTTTACCAAATTGTACATTTTTTAAGTTACAAAGTTAAATAAAAAAACAGAGAGTTTTACTTTTGTCTTTTATTTTTACGTTCGGCTAAATTTTGTTGTTGGTTGGCAGTTAAATAACACGATTTCAAAGAGAAAAAAGAAATTGTTTTTAAAAGAGAGTAAAAATTGTTTGCACAAAAAATACAATTATTTAAGCAAATCAAAAATAACGTAAATTAATTTATAAACAAAAAAATGATACGGTGTCTTTGAAGTCTTCAGTAAAGAACTTGGAGCCGACCAGAAAGCTTAGGAACTTGGAGTTACAGAAATGGGAACTTCGAGTCAAAAATAAAAAAAAATGGTTTGAGGGTTAGTTTCCGGGTTTGGCTTAAGTTTTGGAATACGTTTTAGTGATTCCACAGTTTTAGCTGCAAGTTGCAAACTTCTGAATTCAAGTTCCTAGTTTTCAGCTCCATGTTCCCAGATCTAAGTGCCCTTAGATCTTACAATCCTAATTCAAAAATTGCGTTTATTTAAACAGAATGATGGAGTTAGCAATTCTTTGAAATTAGGTTTGAACTTGCAATTAAAATTAAACACACCTATTCCTTTGCAAACTAATGATTATTACATACTCGTATTTTTCTTGTCAAGTCCTGATTTTAATATAAATACAATAAACTAGATTAATAATTTACATTTTGGGTGTGCACTGCAGAAAGGTCTGAGACGATCCTGGAACTTCGTCAAAATACTGACGAGGGTCGCAGATCCCGGATTTTAATCCATAAACTTCCAAACGATGACTATAAGTCCATGCTAAAAACAAACTAAATTAAATATACAATTTGATATTAAAAACACTATAGAAATTTTTGTAATTTTTGTAATAGATTTTTTAGATTTTAGGATGCACCCCTAAAGTTATCTATAACGTCCCAAAAATTAGAACGTTGTTTAACCCGCCCCCGTGATTGCCTTTTCCCCGTTATAACCGTGAAAGCTTTGTATTACAGCGGTGAAACCTTCGTCTAACCATTGTGCTACGTAAAATTTACCGCGGTAAACTCAAGATATCACCTAGGTCGTACCTAGTACACTGTATTTATAAATAAAATTTGCATATTGACACAGCTTTAGCCATTCCCATTTGCTCGCTCACTTTGCTCTAATCACGCAAAAGTATTAGGTACGACTTAGATACGACCTAGGTAATACGTAGAGTTTACCGCGGTGAAGTTTACGTACCACGATAGTTAGACGAAGATACCACCACCGTCAAACGAAGGTTTTACCGCGGTAATACAAAGGTTTTACGGTTGTAACCGGGGAAAACGCCATCACGGGAACGGTTTAATAATGGGTTGTGAGTTTTTTTTTGTTAGTTTAGTTATATATTTAGTTAATCCACTTAAATTTAATTGTACTTCCTTTACCTTTACCTTTACCTTCCTTATACATTTTACCTTCCTTATACATTTTGCATTAGGTTTGACAGTACATAAATTTAAAATATCCACAGAAACACAATATACGTTGAATGCTAAACATGGGAAAAATTAAAGAAACACAGTCTTAAATTAACCTTAGAAGTTACAAATTTCTGCCAAAACTTAATTGCAAAAAAGTAAACATATAATCGTTTGATCATAAATTTTACGCAAACAAAACACAAACTGCTTTATCAAAACTAGATAACATCAAAAGAAAATATACATTGTTCAGACATTTAATTTGAGTACCTTCTAAATGAAGTTTCTGAGTACTTTAATTTGGGTTTTGTTTCTAAGGTGTGCAGCCTAATTAGCCCGCTAAGAACAGCTCTTAAAGCAGGATGGAAGCAGGTAGGAGGCAGATAAAACTGCCTCGGAGGCATGTAGGGGGCAGCTGGCTGGTGCCTACTATGTTGAAGCATATACAAATTAGGAGGCAGGTAGGAGGCAGCTAAAACTGTCTCGGAGGCAAGTAGGAGGTAGCAATATTTCCGAAAGAGGCAGGTAGGAGGGAGGTAAAAACTGTTTTTCACAATCGAGACACCCTGACCTTATCGGGTTATGACGTGCCTTAATTAAAATAATATGAAACTCCATTAGTACCCTAAATTGTGTTTTAGCAATATGTGTAAATATGTACTTCCATATTTTTCCTTTAATTTTATGTATATACTTTGGTTTTATAAGCGAAAACTAAAAATTGAATGGTTTGAGAGTTTATATGCAATAAGTGCGCTTGTTGGTAAAGTTAAGAATCTAATAAAGCTAAATAAGATTTGAAAACAGACATGAAGTTATTCTGTTAAACTGGAAGGCCGGTCTTTTTTGGCAAACTAAAAAAAGCAGCGTGCAAGCTTTGACAAAACATACGTGCGTATTTGACTTTTATTTAATAAAGTATCTTGAACTTCCATAGTTTTTTTATTGTTTTTGTTTTTATAGTTCTAAGGAACAGTTTACACAGGACTGACAAGTGACAACGCTTTAAAACCACGTTGACAAGTGAAAATGTAACGGTATAAATGAACGGTATAAATAAAAGTTCCAACGTGTTGTCACTTGTCACTCAGGTGTGAAATAGCCTTAAGTTACGTGTTTAATGGAATGTTTAAGTTTTATTTAAAGTTTTTACTTTACATATTTTATGCCAATATCCTACGATTTAGTTTTCTACATTTCGGCTATATTGTTCAGTGTATTTACTCTAGTTCTGAAAATCAACAACAAACAATAAAGAAATTATGTGCGAAATTATATTATGCTCTTAAAGTTAAAAACACCTTTACGCAATTTTTAGCTTTACTTCATTTCCAACAAATGGTTTTTAAAACACAAATATATTTAGAAACTAATACTGCAAAAACACAATTATCGTACGTTCTTTTAAAAATCTGTACATAAGGAAAAAAGCAACTAAAATTTTGTTTTTGATTTCTTAAAGTACTGGTATCCAAAATATAACTAGCTAAGAATAGAGCAGGATAAAGGGACAATTTTTCCTTGGGCGTTTGTTTAGACAGAAAAGCTGTGGACTAGTCTGAGATGGGCATTATTTAAACTATAGGAAACTTGCATTTGGTTTGGGCAGCCTGCCGACTGAATAAAAAATTCTACCATATTATAATGATTCGTTTATACATTGAACTAATCACACAGCACTGTTGCATTTTTTTAGTCTGATAAAATGTCAATTAAAAAATCATACTCACAGCACTCTTTGACAAGTGCGAAATCGCCACTTTTTCAATTAGAAGGTTATATTTGTATATGTAAGAAAAAACTATAAATTTGAAAAAGTGGTGATTTCGCGCTTAACAAAGATTGCTGTTAGTATGATTTTTTTCAATTGACATTTCATTAGACTAAAAAAATGAAACAGTGCTGTGTGATTAGTTCAATGTATAAACGAATCATTATAATATGGTGAAATTTTTTATTCAGTAGGCAGCTGCCCAAACCAAATGCAAGTTTCCTATAGTCCACATAATGGTACGGGGTCTTTAGAGCCACAAGCAGGGAACTTGGAGCCATCGAAAATTTTTGGGAACTTGGAGCCACGAGCCATGGGAACTTGGAGCCTTTCAGAAAAAATTAGTTTGGGGTAAAATTTAGGTTTTGCTTAGGCTTAGGTACACGTTTTAGCGATTTTTATTTTTGGCTCCAAGTTCCCTACTTACGGCTCCAAGTTCCCCACTTACGGCTCCAAGTTCCCTAATTTTGGCTCCAAGTTCCAGCTCCAAGTTCCCAAGGCTCCATCGACCCTAAATCCACATAATGTCCATCTCAGACTAGTCCACAGCTTTTCTGTCTAAACATACGTCCGAGGAAAAACTGCTCTTTTTCCTGCTCTATTCTTAGAGCATTTTTCAAGGCTAGTGTACCCCTTTTTTGAATCAAATTAGAAAAATAGCCTAGTAAACTATACTTTTAGCTGCGCCATGACATATATTTATAATCATTCTGTTGAGGAGATATACTTTTTTAACAGTTTTGATATTATGAATAGAACACGGATCATTTATCAATAAAAAATGGCTCATAAGTTCAAATAAACTGAACTTAATTTTTAATATGATAAAAATTAAAAAGCTACAATTCGGAAAATATTTTAAATACGTTAATTTTAGAAAATTAGCAAATACATTTTTATTGTGGACCATGCATTTTACAAAATTGAATTTTTTTAATTGTTTCATCTCTCGATTACTAATTTTTTATTTTTTAGTTTAAAAAAACTAAATTTAAGTTTATGTTCAGATTATTTAAACAAAAAAAAGTAAGTAAAGTACAATACATTACTAGAGCTAAAAATGGTTCATAAACACAGTCTTGTTTTGCCAAAATCAATTTTGTGCTCAATATTTTGTAAGATTTAAAATTAATTATAATAATAAAAAGGCGTGTATCTCGCTCCAAAATGTGTTTTTATATGCAGACATTTAATTTGAAAACGTCCCTGTTTTATTTCTGCTGTAATGCTTTCGCGATTTATTCACTAACTTGTATTAGAATTGGCTATTGCAGCACATTTCGCTAAAAAATCATTGTGTCTTTGTGTACGAAGTATCGGTGAGTGTCCAGTTAACGGACATTTGACATAATACCGAACTTGAAAAGTCATTCTTACCACTTTAAAGAATAATGTTGCGCAAAAAAACGTTATGTCTATACATAAATCAATACATGGCGTGGCTATAAGTTTGTAATTGCGAATTTCACCAAATTAATTTTTACATTTTACTGAAAATGTAATAGTTACATTTTCGACTTTATTATATTGTTTTTTTTCATAAAATGTAAAGAAACAATATGCTGCTGTTGGCTTTAACCGTTCCCGTATTTGCCTTTTCCTCGGTTACAACGTTCGTGCAACCCATGTCATACCTCGGTCATACCTAATTTTTTGCGCGGGTGGTGCCCAGTGAGCGAGCAAATTGAAATAGTTAAAGCGGTACGGTGGCAATATGCAAATTTTTGTCACGGATATAGTGTATTACGTAGGATATTTCATGTTGTAAAAATTTGCATATTACTATCGTACAGCTTTAACCATTTCAATTTGCTCGCTCACTGGGCACTATTTGCGCACAAAAAATAATGTATGGCGGAAGTAAAAGATAGGTCATGCAAAGAGCTTACCGCGGTAAGGTTTACGTACGACATTCGTCATACGAAAATACGACCACCGTGAGACGAAGGTTTCACCTTTGTTGTACAAAGGTTTCACGGTTGTAGCGGGGGAAAAGGCCTTCACGGGAACGGGTTAAAGATCCCGTACCACAAATTTTACTTTTTTTCTAATTTATACAAAATCACATTAAACTTAAACGGCTCCTTATTATAAAAATTAAGATAGTGTTGAGAGCAGTAAGCGCTGCCATAATCCTAGCAAAATTTCCATGAAAAACAAGTTGGAGGCAAATGCGGAAGACAGTCATACAGGAGTTGAGAGGCAAGTGAAACGTACAAAAATTTAAACAAGTGCAATTCTATTCAGTATAGTAAATGAGCATAACACTTTTTTAATTTACTATTTTGTATACGTATGTATTTGTTTATTTAATTTATATAAAAGTATTTAAGATTGGTGATTAAAAAAGGGCTCAAATCGGGTCAAATGCAGTGTAAATTCTTTGCAATTTTTGTGCCGAAAAGCGCGTTTGAAACGTCAATCGGGTAGGAACATTCAGTCAGATGATTTCTGTCAACTCCCATAACGAAAACGATTAAGTGCAGAAAAAAGCTTCTAAACAGAAAACAGCTGAAACAAAAAAAAAAAACTGTCATCCGGTGGTGAGCCAAAATAATTTGTATATCGATTCAAAAATATTCTTGCTGCGAAACTTCACCAAGATGAAGAGAATCGACCAGAATTGTCAAGTTTTTAGTAAGTTAAATTTAAATGAATGCGAATTGATTTGACCTGATGTCACAAAGTCTGAGTTTTGTCACGAGATGACATATTTCTTATTAAACTGAGTGAGCGTAGCAGAAACTATAGCTCTATAATCCTTTCTATTTGGAACCGAGAAGTGAATTTAATTACTGTGCAAATATAATTGTTCTGGTTTTCTAATGGAATACTTAGGAAGATTTTAAGTAAATATTTTTATCCTTTAGAAAACAAAAAAAATTAAGCCGTCGTGGGCTAAATTTTTTTGGCCGGGTGGTACCCTCCCTTGCTTGCCATCCCTTTTAAAAAATTTATATAGCACAGGAATTCTCTAAATTTTGGGTGAAGTGTGTTTTTTATATCTAAAAAATTTAAGAAATCGCGTGTTTCTTAATAACAAACAAAGAAAAAAGTTTTGGAGGGAAAGTTTTAGCCATTAAGTTTATTTATTTGAAGTTTTATCGAGTTTATTTGAAATTTATCCCTTTGTTTCTTACCCAACTATGATTTTAGGTTGTATCCACAAAACTCAAATTTATTCCATTTATAAACCCATTTAAATTCAAAAATACATTTGGAACAAAATTTATTCCTTTATAAAAAGTATTTTTTTGAAATCCCAATATATCATCAGTATGGTTATTCTATATTAAAAATATATAAAAATTTTATTAATAAAGCAAAAAACTATTCTCGTAAAATTAAGTTGATTTCTGCCGGTAGAGGTTTAACAAAGTTAAATAACCTTTTACCCCGAAATTTTGGGAAAAAGTAAAAGTTAAAATTTATGATTTTATTATGTTTATATTGATTTTATGGCTTAAGCTTATGACACTTTTGTATACAAACATTAGTTTAGTACTGAAATTAATCTTAATTCTGTCTGGTTCTAGAATCTTTTGAAACCAATGGCTTCAAATTTGTTTGATCCTTTAGATTTTAAATTTTATTTGGCCAAAAATTAGTAAAATTGAATTTAATTATTAAATTCAACCTGATTATGCGAAACCGACAAAAAATTAAGGTTTTTATATTTTGTTTTTTTTTTTTTCAAACCAATAAATTTGAAGGTTGAGTGTGTGTGTTAAATGAAATCTTATAGCTAAATGACAGTTATCATTTAAATAATAAACAGATGTTAATTTCATTTTGTAGAAAGAAAGTATATTTATCAAACTTTAAACTTGGTGTAATTATAGGTTATTAGAAACTGACCCAAAGGCCTAAAAATTAGGCTTTTTTTGAATTTAACTATTGAAGTGGCTAATATTTGTTCTTCTGAAAGTTTATTCCATTTTAAAACAATTCTGTTTGAAAAAAAGAATTTACGAACATATTTATTCTATTTTTTTTGAACTTTTAATTTAAAAGAATGACCTCTAGTGGGATTATGATTAAGAGAAAAAAGCTCATTAGGTTCAATTAGTGTTTTTCCATAAATTATTTTATAACACTCTGAAAGATCAATAATGTTGCGACGATAACTAAGTTTATCTAACTTAAGAATTCGCAATCTTTCCTCATAGTCAACATAACGCATATTACATTTTTTAAATAATCTACGCGTAAAATTACGCTGAACACGCTCAATTAAAGAAATATCTTGTTTTAAATAAAGATTCCATAGTACACTTCCATATTTTAAAATTGGAACAACGTACTGTAAGTGACATATTCCTTTAGCAAGGATTGGCTCCATTGACAATTAAATGCTCTAAAATTAAAGATGAAATTCCAGCGGCTTTTTTTGAAATTACGGTGCAGTGGTCTGAAAATTTTAAGGTGTCTGAGATAAAAATTTCAAGATCTTTAACTAAATTTTATCTATTAGGCGTTTTGCCTTAAATGCAGTAATTAATAGTTTCTGGTTCTCTTTTAGAACTTTTCTCTCTCACATTAATTTTCCAATAACTCAAGCTGCCAGTTTTTGGACCGTTCTGCAATCATGTCAAGATCATTTTGTAAAAGCATAGTTTTTTCATATTTTTGGTCAGGAGAATAACTAATATAAACCTTCGCGTCGTCAGCAAACATTTTTATATTTGCATGTTTGACGCAGTCTGCTAGGTCATTGATGTAAATTAAAAAGAGAAACGGCCCTAAAACAAAACCTTGAGGAACTGAACTGGTATCATCAAATGAAGAGGATTCTTGGTCATTAACTATTACTTTGAAGCTTCGTCTAGTTAAAAAAGACTCCATCCATTTAAGAAATCTTCCAGTTACTTCATACTTTTCTAAGTTATACAAAATTTTTTCGTGCGAAATCGTGTCAAACACCTTCGCAAAATCTAAATAGATTATGTCTGTTACTCTTTTTGTTTTTCAAAGCTAAAATCCAATCGTTAAAGGTTAGTAATAATTGCAAAATGGTTGAACTCTTAGTCTTGAAGGCAAATTGGCACCTATACAAGACATTTTAAAAAAAGACTGAGAGTTCATCTTTAACCATTCTTTCCATAACTTTACATGCAAAAGAAGTTAACGAAATTGGACGATAGTTTGATTTATTGGACTTAGATCCTTTTTTATACAGAGGAATTACCAAAGCAAATTTCCAATCAAAAGGCAAAACACCAGAATCGAAAAATAATTTAAACAAATGACATAATGGTTTTGCAAAAACACAAGCTATTTTTCTAAAAAATAGGCAGGAAATCCGTCAGGGGTTTTAGAAGTTTTATTAGGAAGACGTTTTATAGCTGACAAAACTTTGTTAACAGGAAAATTCATATGTTCAAGAGTTCCTAATTTTTTAACTTTAAATTCAGGAAAATTATTATTGTTTTTGGTAAAAACTGAACTTAAATGCCTTGCAAAAATCTGAGCTTTATCTTTGTCATCAATCGCATAGGAATTATCTTCTTTTAATAAGGGTGGAATTGATTCCCTACATTTTATTTTTTGGTTTACAAATTTATAGAAGTTATTTAGATCTTTTGAACGCAGCATTTTTTCCTCCAGAATAAGGTGATATTGCTTTACCAATTGTTTGTAATCTTTGCATAGTTGTTTATATTCATCTTTGTGTGTACATTTTTTATATTTGCGCCATGTTTTTTTGTTTTTTTATTTTGCAATTTTTTAATGGAAAAAATATTTAGGGCATTCAAAATTCAATGATTGTTCTTTCAGAGGAACGTGACGGTTGATGCCTTCAAACAAGATTTCTTTAAAACATTGCCACGTCTCTTCTACGGAATTACACATTGAAAACAGATGATCCCAATCCACTGTCATTAAAAACAAGTTTAGCATTTCAAATTTAGCATTTCATAGTCTCCTTTAACAAAATTTGGCACCCAATGATTTTGTAATTGTACAGATTTTTTACTTGTTCCAGAAAAAAGTAAATTAAGTGAAAATTGAATAGAACTATGATCGTAAGTGGAAAAACTAGGGAAAATTGAAATTTGATCATTTCAGGATTATTCGCCAATACTAAATCAAGATACTTATTGTTTCTAGTTGGTTCGGAAACAAGTTGCGTTAGTGCAGAACCTGAAAAGAAAGAGAGCCATTCTTTTTGTTGTTATTCCAAGAAAGAATTTTTGAGTTAGACCAATCAAATCCTGGAAGATTGAAATCGTCAGCCAGTATAAAAGAACCTAAAATATCTTCTATGGATTCGCGCAACAGCTGAAAATTAATCTTATCGTGTTCTCTCGTAGTTGATAGTACTCTATATAAGCAGATAAATCTAATTTTGAATTTTCCCTAAAAAAGATCAATCACGACTATTTCAACATTATTATATCTTTCAGGTGTTGTAAATTGTATAGCATTAAAATAACGTTTTATAAAAATAATGACACCACCCCCCTCTCGATGTTTTCGATCAAAACGAAAAACCTCATATTTTCCTGAGTTATTTATCATATTATTAGTGATTGCCTCATTGAGCCAATTACAACCATTATTAAATAATTAGAAATATTTTTCTATTAAGAAACGTTAACCTAGAGTCTAAAAGACCAATACCCGTTCTAGGATTATAAAGTTTAGGAACAGTACAGTACAGGACAGTTTTAGGAAATACTTGAAATAAGAGTAGGTCAGTGAGATGTTCCTAGGGCAGTTCTAGTACATACAAGTAGGACACTTTACCTGTCCTTGAATTGTCCTGGGACTGTTTTTTTAAAAGAAAAGTTATAGAGTAGGAAATAATTAGAGAATTTGTTAATTTTGTTTAATTAAGTTATGGAATACATTGCTGTTTTATAGTTAACATTTATAAAACAACAATATAAAAAATTGATTTAAAAACCAAAAAATAACTTACCAATACAAAATAAAAAAAAGATCCAGATAGCCATTTAATATATTTTTCTTCGTCTAATTGGTTGTTTACGTTTAAGGTGCAAAAAATTAGCAATTATTTATATTTGATTTTAATTGTATTTTTCGAAATTTTACTGTATCCAGCAAGAAACGGTTCTTCAAACATTCGTTGTTTTAAATTCATCGTTATTAAATATACGCCGCCACAAGATGCCGTTCTATCCACCTTATAACTTTCAAACCTCTTGCTTTGTCGTATGCCTTATAACTTCGCTTAAAAATTGGAAAAAAATATTTACTTTTGATTTTGTTAATTTGAAATTCTACGCGGGGTGGTGGAAGTTTGGATTGGCGAAATTTGCGGAGGGCCAGCAAAAGACTGCGTGTAAAGTTTAAATAGAAAAAACACCTTACGATGAATGGACAAAGCAGAATAGCTTTCGCTAATTTTTCGCACCTGACTATATTGAATAATAGGTCAACCTCTTTTATAAATGAACTTTTTCAACCGACGACCCATATATTACCTATTGTTAGTGTTCAAATAATACGTAAATTATTGCTATTTAAAAGAGGAATTAAGAGATTCAATTTTCAAAATGTTTAAGTAAACAACACTGAGTTATTTATGGCTTTTCCGAAATTTTTTTATTTGCATGCTTAAACTTGAAGAAGCAAGTTTATATTGTAAGCAAAACTTGTTTCTGTCACTTTTTGAGATTAAGAACGTGAAAATGTTCTTATACGATTAAGAAAGAAAAAAACGCGTATAGAGACTTAAGCCACGCATAGCGTACTTCAACTTAAATTTTCAATTTAAAAAAAAAAAACAAAAAATGGGATATAATTATTTCAGACATAAAAAAACAAAACAAAATTTTGCAAGCATAAAGGCAATTCTTTCTAAGAAGTTTTTTAACCCTCGTGATCTCCTTTTTGCCCGTTACAACAGTAAAACCTTTATCGAACTACAGTGAAACATTCGTTTCACGGTGGTGGTATCTTCCTCTGACTGTTATATTTTGTAAACTTGACCGCGGTTATTTCTGCGTAGGTCATAACTAAGTGATACGTAATATCATATGTGTGGTTAAAACTAGCATAATTGCTACTTTACCAGTTTTAATTATTTCAATTCGATAATTTACTGCGAACGCGCAGTGAACGAGCTCACTGTTAATCATGTTCTTAAAATAATTATAATCATTGTGGTTTAATTTTCCTTTTGCTTTTTCAATTTAATCCCTTTCGCCATAGGGAATTTAAAATAATAATTGTAAACATTATAATATCTACCAATACAAAAACGGAGACTTGCAATTACTGCTTTGAGCTAACCAATCAAAATTTGCAAAAATACCGAAATGTTAATTTTCGTTTTAAATGTTTTGTTACGTCATGATTTCAAGTGGGTGGTCATATTTAAAACGTAAGTAAACTATTTTACCTACACGAGGCATATCTTTGGCCTATTTAATTTACCTATAAATAAGTTGGGATAAGCATTTTTTTTTCAAAAAAAACACAAGAATTTTTTTTTCTTCCAAATTTTACGGCCGTTAATGCATTTTATTGTCAATTTTATTTAGTTTGAAAAATAAATTTGTACTCTGCTAAATCTTTCATCGTTGGCGCAACGCTCTAGCAACCTTGATTTAGTTGATACTCCAATATAAAAAAAAAACGTGATATCAAAAGCATAATATTTTTATTTATACTATTTATTTATAAACTTCCGTTAATATACTTCGATAATACTACGCTTAAAAAAATCCGAAACGCCCGATTGAAAAATTTTTAAAAAAAGAAAAATTTCATTTCAAAAATCGTTAATTTCACTCTGGACATTTTTTTTAAAAAAATTCTTTAGATTAGTAATGGATGTAATGGTTATACAAGAATTAATTGGTCAATTGAATTAAAAAATTTTATTTTGTGTAAAAGCTTCTACAAATATATTAAAAAAACTTACGATGGAATAGTTTTTTGATTTATTTTTAGCGCGTGGGGATTTGTCGCCCCGGGAATCGGTTAACTCATAACAACAAAAAAAATTGTTTGATTTCAAATTTTTAAGTGACTCTAAAATAAATGTTATCAATAATAATTAAATAATAAAAATAAATAAAAACACTTTAGACTCCATTTTCATTAACAAAAGTCCACAAAAATTCGAAAATAAATAAAGTAATTAGTCCTGAGTCTTAAAACGAAATTTAAAAAACTCCACAAAAAACTCGAGAATTAGGTACGCGCTTTTTAAACGCGAACCTTAAAATTAAATTTAAAAAAAAACTGCAAGAAATTTTTTTATTGAAAAATAAAAAAAGCTGCAAAAACACTTTGCAATTAATCTTTGACTCTCAAAAAACTTGTGTTTGTCTCTCAAAAAACTCAAAAAACAAATTAGTCACAATTTGTGCAATGTTGGTGTAATTTAAAAAAACAACAATGATTTTAATTGCATTTTAATGAACAATACAGTAGGGTTGTTATTTTCTTGTCTTTTATTTTATAATTAATAAAATTACAAAAACACGAACAAAAATGCATAAAATATAATATCTTAAAACCAACACTGTGTTATTCGTTAAAATATAATTAAAATCATTGTTTGGTTTTTAAAATTGCATCAATATTGCAAAAGTCATGACTGTTTTTGAAAACCAAAGCATTTTTTAATGTTTTAATAAAAAATCTTGGGGGTTTTTTAAAAGTTAATTTACGTTTCTAAACTTTAAATTTTTTCTGAGGTGTTTTTTTAGTTTTTGTTTTGAGACGCAGGACTAAGATTAACGAAATAACATTTTTATTGATTTTTCGGTTCTGTAAAAAAAGTTTTGTTAAGGGGAATGGGTTTATTTGAAAATACCGCATGTATAAAAGTTGGTTTTTATTTAAATACTAGCAATACTAAACAAACATGAATGCATTTTATTTTATAACATAATACATTAAAATATTTTAAACGAAATAATTATAATAAACTGCATTTTATGGATAAAATGTTTTGAACTGTTAAACCAATAACCATACAATATTGCATTCATCTAAACAATCTCAGATAAAGGACAAATTTGGAATAATTTAAATTCTACTTTTAATAGATTTTAATAAAAAAATTATGTATTCGTTTTTTAACATAAAATTTTTAAAACGCTTTAATTTTGCCCCATCTAATTATAATAAGTCATATTTTTTTTAAAAATCAAAACAAATAGGTTTATTGCTATATTGTAACAGAAGTGAAAAAAGCAACATGGCGTATAGAGGGCAATTAAATCATATAAAATAATTTGTACACGTTTTTTTAAACAGTTTAGAATTTCAAATAAAAACTTTCATATCTAAGCTTAATTTAAAAACTATAAAAAACTCAAATCCATAATCGATGCAGTGTATTAATTTGCACCATAAACTAACTTTGGTCGTTGTAGGTGTTCAATAAATAAAAATAGGGCCATATCATCAGAAATTAAAACCATGACAATGAACTTTTTTAAAAGTCCTAAATTCAAAACGGTAAAAATCATAGTTATTATAATTTTTCACTAAAAATCAGCTTTTTTTCAAAATAGTTATTACACGAACCCTATTTTTATTCAGAAACAAGCCGACCCAGTTGTGGTTTTTCTATAGTTTACTACTTTTCTAATTTTCTTGTGTTTTTAATATAACAAAAAATTCAAATATTCCAATATAAAAATTACACGTAAAATTATAAATTTAAAAATAATATTTTATTGAACTAGAGATAAATTACAAATTCACCGGTTTCAAAATCAAATTATTCGATAACTCTCTCAAACCTTTAACCAAAACAAGGTTTTACTGGAAGGAAAAAACCACTGAAAAAATCCCTATTATGAGGTTTATGTGATAAACAATTTTTTACCATACTAGTTTAATTAAAGAGGTTTTGTTATTTGCGATACAAAACATTATATTGAACGCAGCAATAATCAAAATTTTAAAAACAGTTGTTAACCTTTTTTATTAAAAATGTAATGAAATAGTATCATATTTGCATATATTATAGCAGTAATATGAATTTGAAACAATCTGTTTTGATTCTTGAAGCTTCTAAAACGATAAAAAGCAATAGATAGCAAAATTAAGAACAGAATAGTTTTTTTAAAAAATAGATTAATTCTATTTCTCGTGGATGAAGTTGAAGAACAGTTTTTAACATTCTTAAGGTTGGCACAAAAGGCAAAACAGAACCTTAATTTTTAAATTCGTTTGATGGATTTTTTGACCATTATGTTTTTTTTGACTGTGCTTAATATATTTGGGCATAAATTGTCTTTAAGACTACAAATAAAATTTGATTACTATTGTATACTCTTTTTTTATAAAAGCTTAAATGTGCTATGGAGTAAAATTTTGGTCCTTGATTGCGGTGATTTTTTAAAAATTATTTATTTCGCATAAAGCAGGATACGCAAGGTTTATGTTACTTAGCACTAACTGCGCAACCAAATACTACATATAATAAAGTTAACAAATAATATTATCACAATGCATTGTGTCTCAGTCGGGACTTTATCCAGGGACCTTCAGTATGCAACTTTAGCTTATTTAATAATATACCCATTTAAAAATGGCAAAAGGCATTGTGAAGATTTTGTACTTGAGAAATTTTCATTTAATAAAACCCTTGTGGCTTCTTAAGATTTAATTTTTTTGATTTTTTTCTGCCGAAATCTTATAATATTTTTTGATTAAATGCAATTAATTAAGATTTTAATATGTGTTTAATTTATTTGTTTTAATTGCAAGCTAATAGAGCCTTAGTCCCTGAAGGGTTTGGTTAACCACTAACTAGTAGTTAAGACCATCTTGGCTTGTATTGAAAGCCCTGATTGAAAACAAATAATACGGGCAAAATTATTAAAATAAGTTGGACAAGGAATATGGTCACATTTTTTGGGGAAAAAAGAAAAAATTGAAACATTTTCAGGCAAGAGTTTTAAGCAACGTGATAACATAACACTTAGTTAACACGTTTTTGTGGGCCGTTGGGGCTGATAAGACGGTTTTCAATGTATTAATTACCAATAAGATCCGAGTATGATAATTTTGTTTTTACCACTAATATAGATTTTGGTTTTGCACATTAAATTTAAAATCAATCTACATGTTTAATAGAAATCACAATATTATATTTATTTTTAAAAAATGTGGGTGCTTCAAAAGCGATCATTAAATAAACACAATGCCGTAAATTAATTTTTTGTTCGTTTGGAGCCATGAGCAATCTGTGAATTTAAACAAAATTATTATTATTACACATAAATTAACAGCTGCATGTGCTTACAAATAAAGTGATTTAATCACGAAAACACTTGTCAAAATTTTAAAAACCCTATTAATTTATTTTTTGATCATTGGTTTCAAAAAAATTAATATCAATTTTTTTTGTAGTTGCATTTTGCAGTAAAAAATATAGTATATGTTTTGTAAAATAAAATAAAAAATTGATACAAGTCGAAAAGTGTAGATAAATAATTGTTTTATATAATTGATAGCTGGTTTTAACACGTTGGCATAGTTTTTTTTTACAAAATATCCTTGGTGTTTGATTGAAATTATTTGTTGCTTTATGGTTTGAAAGGCAATTAAAACGATTATCAAATTTTACTCGACAACAAAACCGTGCAAAAAAGAACGCGAAGGTAAATATGACCGCTCTTTGAAAATTATGAAAGTATTATTATTATTTTACTATTATTAATTTTGTGATGTGTTTGTTGTCAAATAAATCCGTCAAAAATTATTTTCAAAAAATTTTTTTAAGCATTTAAAACATGATGAAGAAACTCAAGTAATGCCATGGAGTTTTTTCAGGTTTATCAAAACGGTTTAATACGACTATCATTTTTCATTTGTTCAAAAACTATTGAGACTGGAAAAAACTTAGATTTTTTAGATTCATACAATAATTATATCACTGTATTGACACGTCGTAAACCGCTCATTATGTAAGTATATCCGGCACCCAGCACAATATTTACTGTAATTAAACGGTGATGCGTAGTTTTGTAGTAATTATCGTGCTAAATCCTAGATATACTTATATGTTAAATGAAAAAATGAGCGGTTTAACTACGATGTGTTTATAGCTAACATATTCTATACACCAATTCAATTTTTATTAACATCAATCGCATTATTAGCGAGATATGCTTACCTGAAAATTTTTTCCAATCTCAATCATTTTTAACAGATTATAGCTATTTTTTGCCACATCCACGATTTCAAACTTTAGAAAAAATTTTTATCTTATGTGTCCGTATCAATTTGCATAAAATGTATACACAAAAATATTTTTGAAGCGTAGATTTTATAAGTTATAGCTTTAAATCGGGGATTTTTTGCCTTTTCTATTTTTCCAACAAAACAACTCTGAACATAGTTCTAAAGTATATTTATATAGGAAGAAAGATTTGAGTTATTTTATTGTGGCAGTCATTGAAAAGCAATTGTTAATTGACTGCTCCAAATTTTACTATTCTAGGTAGGTTAGAAATTTGAATGAAGTTTAGTTTTTTAGAAAATAAAATAAAATCTTTTGAATTATGGTAAATTGCAATTAACAATACAATGCAGTGTAATGTATTTTGGTAAATTTTCACAGTACCTTCGCATTAATATTATTTACAATATTTGGCCAATTATCTAAATTGTGTTCCGAGATCTATTTTGACGTTTAGTCAGGCGAAAGAGTTTCCAAAGTACGATGCATTGTAATATTACTAAAAGACTAAATAACTATTTATGCAAATTTATGCCCTATTTAAAAGCGAATTAACTGAATTTTCGCGTCACAGCTTTTTATTATTTATTAAAAAAAGCTTAAATCAAGGTCTAAACTGAAACTAAACGGTGTTCTTAGACACTTTATTGGGTCACAAAAAAGCCGGCGGTGCCAGTGTGTTTGAGTTTCTGTCGGTGCTGCGCTCAGAAATGGGTCCGTACACGCTGGAGTAGCGTCGCATGTGACCGTCTATCATGTCCGAAGTGGCGGAACCGTGCCTTATCGTGGACATGGCGCTGGAAGTTTCGTCCACATAGCGGAATTTCCCAATGTCTTCAGGGATGAAGGCCTTGTCTTTCAATTCCCCTGCCAAGTACTCCTCAAAGTCTCTCCAGGTGACCTTTCCGCCGCCCTTCTTCTTGCGCATGGCGGAAATGACCTGCATCATGTCCCGGATGTCCTCGGACATGCCCAGAAAGCGACTGCGCGCCTGTCCGTAATAGTGGATTTTGGCGAAATAAGCCTTGAGATGGGTACTGGCCAGGTCTACGCACATGGTCACCACGGAAAGGCCGATGATCACGTAGGCCACCGTGAGCCACATGTACAAGTGTTGTTTGACCACGATGTCGCCCATCCCCACAGTGACGATCAGATTAAAGCTGAAATGAAAGGCGTGAATGAATGACCAGGAGCTCTCGTGGGACTGAAACAGCATAGCCCCCAGACTGCAGTACAAACAGATGAGACTGACATAGGCTCCTATTGGGAACCAGAGCGACTCTTCCACTTCCGGCTCATGTCCTTCCACAATGTCGTCAAACATGTCTCTGGCCACCTCCTGTTTCTCCTTCACCTTCTTGTTGCAGCAGTGCCACATGAAAAAGCGGTAAGCCTTCTCACCCTGCGCTAGAATCTTCAACAGCGTCTCCGACAGGAACTTACCGATGTCAGCAGCCGTAATGAACATTAGCGGAATACCAATCAAAGCGAAGGCCACAGCGAATACTTTACCACCATTTGTGTCTACGTTCACTTCTCCATAACCTAAAACAAAAAACAGCCTGACACCAAAATATAGGACCTCTTGTTTTCTAGTTCATAATTGCCTAAATGTTTTACTTAATTATTATATTTAAGCTGCTCAGACTGTCATTTGTAATGTTTAACGCTCAGACTGCCATTTACATTGCAAGGAAAACAAAAATAGCATATTCGTACCAAAAGATCTATTCAAATTATTTCTTTCTAGTTAAAGCTTACCAGACACCACTAATAAGACCCAAAAAGTTGTAAAACTAACTGCAAATTAATAAATCTAACTTCTTTTTATTAACATAGTTTTATTTTCAATCGATAATATCGGCAGTTGGAAAGAGCTTAGTATTGTGTGTGAAATCAATAAGTTGTAGCATGACATCTGAGAAACGCGAAAAACTTTGTGTTTATCTTTGTATAACAAAAAAGTGAAATGATTGTGAGTTGTAAAACTGAAATATGTATTCCACATTTCAACGACTTCAAAAAGACATCTTCAAACTTCCAAGCTCCAAGTTCATTATTTTGGGCTTTAAATTTTTATAGCTGTAAAAGTCCAAATTTGCAGATTTACAGACAATTCCGCTTATTGATTAAGGGTGCGTTCATACTTATGACAAAGCGTCCTTTGGACAAAGTCCAAAAAATGTCCTTTGGACAAAGTCCAAAGGACGTTTTTACATACGTTTATACGCTGTATTTGTCCTTTGGAATTTGTCCAAAGGACGTTTTGTGATACGTATGAACGCACCCTAACTCTCACAATGAGCTAAATTCCATAGCAAAAAAGAGTATGTTATAAAAAAACATAATTAACACAGCAAAATTGTAGTTGACTTGTAACCCATTAAAGTATTTCCATTTTAACAGTTTACCAAATTTTAAACAACCAGTGGAAATTCTTCAATAAATTTCTAGAATGAACAAAAAAAACGACGTTACCACAAGTCGTGAGTACAGTCAAGGCATACAACAGGGCAGTGGGGAATGTCCATCTGGAGTTCTGTTCCTGGTAGAGTTTCTGCTCGCGGGCGTGAAACTTCTCACCCTCGTGGGCCACACTTACGGCCAGCATATGCTTCCGCATGGTGGCGTTCCACTCCTCTCGACTCAGACCCACGACTTTATCCTTGATTTCGTGCCAGGACTCGTTGACGGCCTTGGTATAGGCCCGGAAAACCCGGGAGAGTTTCACCTGGCGGCGCTCCATCTCGTGTCCGGTCTCCAGTTTCTGCAGGATGACAGCGCTGATAGAGAGGTAGCTGAGCAACATAGAAATCAGAATGAAATGCGGAACCAACATTTTGAGCTTCTGAAAAAAAAACAAAAGTCAACATTTGTTTGGTGACATCGTAGTCACTTCTTATATCAAAATAAATTATGCTATTTGGCATCTAGAATAATATTTACTATAAATTTAAGAAGATGTACAGTTTCATTTGTACAGTTCTGAATAAGGATTTTTTTAGTGTACGATGAAGCTACAGCGGCAAAAACGACAACCAGCCTCAAACACATTTAAGAAAAAAATCGCGAAACAGCAAGCGATTAGTACATTTTTGGTTTTAAATATTTTCGTTTTATAGGCGCTACTTACGTTTTTAATAATCTACTTTGCTATGTTTAATCACGCAAAATACTTTTATTTTTTGCTACAATAGTTTAAAATGAGTGTTTTGAGATTAATCTCTAAATATTTAATATTTTTACAGCCAAACATTAATAAAATCCATTTAACTTCAAAATTTACTTTAAAAGATAAATTTCAGCTTTATTTACGTTAATTATACATCATTGTTTACAAAAATACTATAGTCTGTACAAAAATAATGTGGATTGGCGACAAAACTCGAGCTTTGAAACGTTATATCTCCATAACAAAAGTTAAAATATGTACGGGAAATATATCCAAGCATTAGTGAATTTTTCTATAACTATTGTGATGTTTCATAAAAAACGAAAGTTTATTTAACATAAAATGATATATTATAGCACGTTAACACAGTAAAGCATCACCGTTCGGCAATTCCCGTTAAGTATAGATTCAAACTAAAGAAACTAAAAAAAACTACGTTTTTTTTAAATTTTTTTTTAATTTTTGTACCCTTAGGCCCACAGTAAAAAATACCTATTTACAATTGTAAATTGTGCTGTATACCGGATACTAACGTAATAAATGTAAAGATGAGCAGGTTAACTACAATCAATTTGTTTATTTAATGTATTTTACATACCAAAACCGAAAATAATTATTTTAATAATGTACAAAATGCTTGATTGTCCAGTTTCATTTAAAATAATAATGCCAATTCGTGAGTAACAGTTGTAAACTGCGGTGCTTATTTTTTGTCGTTTTTAAATAAAGACAAAACACAGTCAACCGGAGTTTGTTCCATTTTGCCGTTTTTAACCAAAAGCAAGCCAATTAAATGTCTTTATTAAGTTTAGGCGAATGTTAAATTCTTAGAATCAGCTTTTGGCTGGAGACTTTTACCTTATATCCCGAAGGATTATGCCAGGTGGCTCCGTGAGGATTGCTTTTATGGATAAGTTTGGATCAGGGATATAAACCCAGTAAAACATCAAGAAAGTTGGTCTTTAAAAAAACGTTTCGGCTGGTGTACACCAAGGGCTCCCGCCACTGAAACCAAGGAGTAGGGCCTAGTGTACACCGGAGTGACGAATCACAAGTTACAACATATTCACACCGCAGCGAAAAGTGGTGATGTAACGCTGTAAACGTGCGAAAAATGATTTGTCACTTGTCACTAGTCATTTCGGTGTGAACCAGTCTTGACGTCCAAGCCAGGAAGTTTAGTATAAAAAATTTTGCGTCTTAATTTTTATTTTGTCTGTATTTTGATTCCAGAGGTTAAGATCTGTTAATCTCTTGTTGGGCTGTTATTAGTGTTAACGTTTTACTTTTATCTATTGTTGCTGATAATAACGTTCAATTACATGTACAAGACACGTACGTCAGTTGTACGATTCTGCACTTTTTATTGTAATGATTAGGGTAGCTGAGTTAAATTTGGCCAGCTGCAATGGCCATGCAATGATGTTTTTGCCATGCGCAAAGTTATGCAATGAATTGCGAATGGCTAGATGGATTACTGTGTCATTTGGCCATACGCAGTTCATTTCATAATTTTTTGCACGGTAAAAATAACAGTGACCGAAATTAAGGCTGGCTGATTTTAAGACAGTTATCCTACACACCTTGAATGAATACATACCTTGACAACTTTGTCCTTTAAGGATTTGGTCTGGTTGGCTTCGTCGTCGTCCCGACTTCCCTCGTCCATGCGATCTCCATCCTCCTGCGTCCCATCCCCTGTGGTCAGAGGAAGGCCTTCCCATCGCGTTACGTGATCTGAAACACAGCCAAAGTTCTAGTCTTATTTTTTATTGTGACAATGAATAAAATATAACTCAAGCTTTTACAAAAGAAAAGATTTTACGTTATATAGGCTATTTGAGGCAAATATCAACATTTTAGCAACGACGACAAAAACAACAAAAGCAGTAGCGAAGCTTCACTAAAACAGGCTGCCGAAACCTAACTTACTTAGTAAAATACATCATGCTGTCACTCATATTAGTTTCTTACTGTTGGTAGAAATCAAACATGGTATTCTGAAAATCGTATTAGGGTAGTGCATTTAATTTCGGCACTTTTCCGAATTGGGCATTTTTGATTTTGGACTATATCTTTGGTAATACTGGACGGAATACGATGTTTGACAGCTCAAATGATAGATACTTATATGTAGATGGCTGTCGTGAGTTTTTTTATTTATTATGTTATGATATTTTCATGTGAAATTGTGTGATTTATAAAAAATAAACTTGTTACTCGTTTTTAGAACATGGGCATTTCATGATTACGCAATAAACTGATTTAAAAATTAAACTGTCCTGGTAAAATTTAGTTTATTTTCCGATTTTTTAGTCCCCGTAGTTCTACAGTATATAAAATGGTGAGTGAAACAGTGGTGAGCAATCAGTATAAAATAAAATAGTGTAATTTCGGCACATTGCTGCAGGTAAAAACGGGTTGAATTAAGTAGTCGGGTGTTAAATTGTAGTTGTAAATAGTTAAATGACAACGTTGAAATGTGTAGGGGTCATAGCACTGCACTTAAACTCGATTAAGGGGGTCCTTTTAAAAAGTGCCGAAATTAATTGCACTTTTTTCTCAAATTTTGCTCATTTTGATACCATTTGGCATTTTAGCTGTAACTTTTTACCAGTTACACGTTAAACAACAAGTAGAAGTTTAAATTAAAGAAAACTGTTTGGAGATAATGATAGACTTTTAAATTTTTGAAAATGATGATTTTTTGACTGAGAAACAATCGATTGTTTGTAAAGTGCCGAAATTAAATGCACACATTTAATTTCGGCAATTTTCTATTTGTTTAAAAACTAATTTAATTAAGTAAAAAAACTATTTTCGTACAGTAAAACTTTTGTGACGCAACGCAGTATCGTGAAAGCTTTAAAATGAGCTATCAAACAGGAAAATCGGGCCATACAGTAAAAAGTTACATCGGAAAAACAAAAAAGTGCCGAAATTAAATGCACCACCCTATAATTATGTTTGCAGGAAGCAGGGCAAATGCATCAGAAACAGAATGGTCGTAAAAACTATTTTATTTTTGATTTCTACCTTATGTAAGGTTCATTATTACCTTTTGCTTTTTGTTGTTATAACTAAGCAATTATGCAGTTCATAATAAAATGTTAATATTCAAAACATTCACGTGCGTTGGTAAAACAAACCAATAAAGCTGCAAAACTTAAAAGTAAATAGTAAACTGAAAATGTTTGACCGTTGTGTATTAATAAAATGCTACTAAACATGCATTTGTCTTAAATAAAAACAAAAAATCAAATTTGTGTTAAAAAATATGTTATCAGTAAAGGATAAAATATAATTGTTTGAAAATATAAAATAGATAATAAAGTGATAATAATTGTTATTTGATAACAAAATAATGATAACAGGAGGTAACGACATTCTCCGACCTGGTTTATCAAAACTTGTTAAATTACCACGATCCTTCACAACAGAATTAAATTTGAAAAATGAAAAAAAAACACAAAAAACGAAGACAATTATAAAATCTATGTACCAATTGTACAAAAACGCAAATTAAATTTGGAAAACACAAATTTTGTTTATTTAAATTTTATTTGTTTATTACGAAACATTCATCAATAAAATAATCATTCATCGGACCGGTAAAACAAAAATCATTCTGTCATAATCAGTATAATTTGAGAAGAACGAAAACATTTAAATTTAGTTTAACCCTTCGTGCTAAAATAAAAAAAAAAGATCATTAGCGTCTTGTTGTTGCAAAAACGGGTAATTAAAAACGAAAACAAGTGTTACAAACAAAAGTTAGCATTGTAAATTCTGAGCAGAACTAAAATTTTTCTTTGGGGCAACACAGTCTTAAACTTCGGAGCAAACCGTAAGTGTTAAACGTTGGCAAATGAACTACAATCAGACCCTATCTAACAGATTGTACAGACGTCAACGCTCTCGCTGAAGGAGAAAAAAAAATGGATCCAGCGAAAAATAACGCAAACAAACAGAAGCAGAAAAAAGTTTTAAAAATCATTGGTTAAGGATTTTACAAGTTATATGCTCCTTTAAAAGACGATGTAAAAAAAAGATGTTTTAAGAAAGAACATAGGTAGCCAAAATGGAAATTTTAAATTTTGTATATGTTTAAGAAATATTATATAAATATTAATGAGTTGTAATTTCGCACCAAATAACGTTCATGTGGCAATCAACCCTTACATAAAATGTAAAAAATATTGTTTTAAGAGAGTTATTTATTATTACATAATATTTTGTTCACATCCAGGCCTTGGAATAATGTTTTTTGATACAAGAATTGTTAATCATGTTTGAATTGGGTTTTGAAATTGAAAATATTGTTAATTAACAGCTGATTTAAATACGCCACAGGTGAAATTCAAAAAGACTGTTCATTTCATTTTTTTTTAAATGGCACTATTCATTCATTCACGGTTTTTATAAAACCAAAATTGAAAGTTACCACTTTGGCTATTTTTGCTACATTCCTGCGAAACTCGATAAAATTCTATTCCACATTAACAAATCCATCGGATCACACGACTTTGTTTAGAAATTTTCAACTTTAAATAACTGCTATCAAAGGTGGATAATACGATCATCCGAGACAAAGGTGTGACACGCGTGTTTAACAGACGCGCCCATGCGAAAGACAACCAGCGGACGGACAGGTGTCATCGTGGTGTCATCGTGACGGACGGGTGTCATCGTGACGGACGGGTGTCATCGTGACGGACGGGTGTCATCGTGACGAACGGGTGTCATCGTGACAGACGGGTGTCATCGTGACGGACGGGTGTCATCGTGACGAACGAGTATCATCGTGGCGGACGGGTGTCACGATAAATGATTTGAAAACCTTGTTTACAGAGATATTTTGTCTTGCTGGTTGACTTTCAAAAACTTTTACAATCTAATACCGTAACTTTTTTTAAAACTCGAATAAGCGACAAAAAAGAAAACAGATACTGCGTGAAAACCAGACTAAAAAACACAAATAAACTATGCAGTGTTGACACACTAAACCAATTCCAAATCATATTGACACATCTAACCAATTTAAAAAAGGGCAAATTTAGCCCCTTTTAATATAAAAAAACCGCGAAAACAAACTGAGAAGAAAATGTATTAATTTGTCATAAAATAAATTAAAAAATACGCCCACAATTACTTAAAAGGACTATATGTTAAAAAACAACCAGGAACAAAAAAATTTTCAGTTTAGTTTAAAAATGATAAGTGAAAAAAGCAAAAGAATATGACACACAAATGTGCACAATTGTAGTTTTTTCAAGATAAGTATTCGTTTATTTCATTCAGTTTTTTTTATATAAACAGATAAAGAAATGAAATTAATCTTAAATATTAAGTTAGAAATATGCCTAAACGAGAGAAAAGCACGATTAAAATTACAAGGGGTTCGAGCTTAGGACCCTCACGTGAATGTCCAAAGACCATCCACTGCGCTACCGTAACTATGATAAAATTCGCCTAAAAGAGTATGTAAATTGCTGTTTGCAACCACCGGTGTTTTCCAGCAATATTTTTACTTTTTTTTAGTGTTTTGCGGTATTTTTAAAAATAATGTAAATAACCTTTATTTTGCATTAAAATTCCGACAAATCTGCGGTAGTTCTTATTAAAATTTATTAGTTTGTGTTCAGTTCTATTGTACGAGTATTTTAAAAAGAAAAAAACTAAATAATGCGTTTGTTGCGTTCTTTACAATCCTTTAATTAGTAAAATATAAAATATTTAAGGATTTTTAACGGTTTATTTCATAATCTTTTGTCATTTTTTATGGTTTCCCAGGATTTTTTGTTTGCCACTTAATTATTTTTTTAAAGAAAAGGAAAAAAGATCTTTATCTCTATGCCGTTAAATCCATCCAGTAAACATTTGTCCCCCCCTCCCTTTGGTACTTCAAATAACATCTGAAGATATGTGGAAAAAACTCATTAAAATGTTGAAAGATGTTTCAAAAAAGCAAATTCTTATGTCGTCAAACTATATTTCTTGAAAAACTAAACGTAAAGTCTTCCGGGCTGAAATTAAGGGCGTAACCGCTCTCCGCCAGGAAGAAATAAACAATAAACGCCGGAGCGAGAAAAATAAAAAAAAGTTTTCAGCAGTTATGTAACCAATTATTATTCAGTTTCGTCATGTGTTTCTCTGCACGTGCTTTTTCTCAAAGAACAAGTGGTTATTTTACGACTCATCAATTTCCACCCTGATAGAATTTATCTTTAAGTGACTTATGTAAGTAAGTATTTTATTCTTTTTATTTATGCACTACATGTATTATTACTTTCTTGAGAATGCTGCGCTAAGTGTTCGGAAGTCAGCCAGAAATATTAAATATCTTTAGAAACATGGTTTGCAAAATGATTATTGTGACACCCGTCCGTCACGATGACACCGGTCCGTCACGATGACACCGGTCCGTCGCGATGACACCCGTCCGTCCGCTGGTTGTCTTTCGCATGGCCGCGTTTGTTAAACACAAGTGTCACACCTTTGTCCCAGATAATTGTATTATCCACCTTTGCTGTAATTTATACATAAACATAAATTTCACACCTAAGTATATTACTTGCTTTTGTCTTTTATAACTCTGTTATACTATTTTTATCTTTTTACTAAAACATAATTTTAAAAAAATGTCAGCCCTAAAACTAAATAATACAGCCTATATTTATTCCAGCTTTTTATAAATCAAACGAACGTGAATATTTTTACACTGAGACACACCTACCTTCACTGGAGGAAAAAGAGGAGGGGCATGGCGAAGGACTGGGATCTTCTTGGTCCAGAATTTGGGTGCATAGGTCGAAGGCATACCTGGTGGCAACATAACGCGCGGCTGTGCTAGCTTTGCGACGTCTTTCTGGGGAAAAACCGACTTCGGACTTCGTAATAGGTATGAATAAGAACCCTGGTGCGGTAGAAATAAACATTTTGCCAAACCAAAGTTTATTTTTGAATAATTAAAAACATTGCGCACAGCGCACAAGTTTAAAATAAATTTTGTTTTTTTTAAATACAGTTTTTATTTATAATATACAAGAAATTTAAGATTTTTTTTATTTTCCTTAAATTTCGATTACCAGGTTTCTTTATCCTACCCGTTTCTGGTGAAGAGAGTTAAAAACGGTTCCGCGCCGATTATAACGGTTACCCATAACCGGGGTACTGGCTCTCAAATTAACGTACATCATATTGAAAGCCCCCTTCTTAGAATTTTTTTCATTGTAATAAAGATAACCTGATAAAAACCGATAAACAAATATGTAGAAAAATATATGATTTACGCACCGAAGAGAATTTCAATAATAATTCTGTGTAAAAAGGAAGATATATGAACTTTCATAATGTTCATCCAGAATTAAACCTTTCTAAGTCAAAGCAAAAAAAACAAACAAAAATAAGACTACAACAATTCTGGAAAGCTCTACTTTCATTTTTTATTTGCAGTAACTTTTGGCACTATATTATTTTTTTAATGTTTTTGAGACATAATTGAACGTTTTTAGTCTTTTTTAAATAAAAATAACAAAATCAAGCATTTATCAACTATTAAAACCGAAAAAATTTATTAAAAAAATTTATTAACATAAATTTACTTATATATAATTATTACGGTTTTCACTAAAAAACCTGTAAAATTCAAGCAGCAAAAGTTCAATTTGTTTTTTTAAAGTTATACTTAATTGGAAAAACAATGCTAATAGAATATTTAGCTATGTAACTATTAAAAAAATTTAGTTTTAGCAATATTTTCAGTTTAAATCAGGCAATTAGGCTGGTAATTTTATTCAATTAGGCCGGTTAATTAGTTAGCGAATTATAGAAATATTAGTATTATTAGAGTTTTCACAAAATTAATTTATGTAAAATTAATGTTCACATAATATGTATAATTTTAAAAAAAATCAAGAAATTTCTTGTTAAAAAGCAAAAATGTTGTTTGTGCAAATAATTCGATTCTCACCAAAACTATTAGAAGCACAAAAATATTAATTTTTATACAACAGTTAATTTTCTTGGTCGAGAAATGTTTTTTAAACAGCAAATATGTTCAAGTCAAGAAAATATTTTCGAAAAGAACAGCCTTGGAATATGTACGCAAAAAATAAAATTAAATTAACTTTTAACCGTAAGTTCAGAAGTACTCTTTCGATTTAATATTTTTTCAGGAAGATACTTGAGGTGCTCAATTCCGCTTAAAGTCATTTTATCATTTTTACATTGCCCGATTATGTTTAACTTAATTTAGAATCAATCGAAATAAAAAATTGTTGTTCAGGGACAATTGTTTTTTAAACGGTATACATAATGTAATTTGTAATAAAACAAAATAAAAATAGATTAACTTAAATTTGTTTGCAAGTAAAAAAAATCACGTCGATTTCTGGGCTTTCGAACAATCAACACAAAACAACATTTGACATTTTTTTACATAAGGGTGCGCGAATTTTTTACGGGAAACCAAGCACGGGCCAATTAGGACTACCACGGTTATACGCGTACAAACAAACAAAACGATTTTGACAAAAAATAGCGGGTTCTTCAACTTAAACTGCGCTCAAGTTGTCGCAAATCTAATAAGAACAATCATATGCAGAAAATCATAAGTCACTGCTAAAAAATCAAGTAGAAACAATCCAGATTATTTCAGTAAAATAGATCGATTTTAAAAACCTACACAACCAGTCGCAAATTTTAGTTAGAGTAAAAAGACGGCAAAGCGGTCAAGATAGCCCAAGCTTTGACTTAAGTGGCATAATTACAATCATCAAAGAGTATACGGAGTTCATACTCGACGACACTGGATTTATGTACAGGCTGAAATAAGATAGAAGAAGATACAATCTGGGAAAGGAATAACGGAGCGGGGGCATTTTTACTCGGTTAAACATTTTTCTCCGCTCAAGCATTAGCGTGATTTCGAAAAAAGAGCGCCGCTCCGTAAGGATATTATCAGTTTAGCACGGACCGTTTAACAGAATTATCACTTATACTACAACCACCATTGTCCCAGTCCTGTGTATGAATTCAAACGACTCCTGGTGGCAATACCGACTTCCGACAGCAAACTTCCTCGCACTTTTTCTAACATGTTTAAGCAACGAAATGTGTTTTAGGATTCAATTGCTACATTGATGTAAAAATTGCATATTTAGTCATCAGTTGCAATTTCAAATAATATAAACATATGGATGTTCGAAATGAGTAAATTTTTGGTCATAAATTATATTTTAGTTTTACAGTATAAACTAATCTCTTTTTAAAAACTTCATTTTTCAAAAAAATTAGCTTATTAAAATTTTTTATTATTGTTCAAAATTTTGAAATAAGATTTATTACACACAAAATCGAAAAAAAAAATTGGTTTTAAAATTACTCCATATATTACGCTAATTCAGAGTGGTTTTGAAAGCCAAAAATTAACTGAAGATTTTACATAGGTTTTTGTTTTAACAAAAAATTCTAAAGGAGTTTTCAATTTAATTCCTAGGTTTACGGTTGAAAACAATATGCCAAAATTTAAAATTATTCTTTTGGTGTGTGTTTTCTTTAATTTTTGTTTTTATGAGTTTAAGATTTTTAAGATTTAGATTTTTAAGATTAAGATTTTTACTGACTTTTAAAGTGAAAGTGGTGTGTTTAGTTAAGGATTTGTTTAGTTAAGGATTAGTTAAGGATTGGTCTATTAGTTTTAAAACATTTTTCGTTTTTGTTTTGCTATGTTTTTCATAGTAAAATACATTTTTTAAAGAATTAATTTTCTTAATATTTAGCTTGGAGTTTTAAATTTGCAAGCAAAAAATTTAGTCTTAGTAGTACACAGGTTGGATTTTCCCACCTATTTCCCTTGAGACTCTAGAAAACATAGAAGAGACAGACGGTTTTACACCTCATGATAATCCAGATGACGACGCCTAATTGTGGCCCGTTTGCAGCTTTGCATATTTCTAATCAACGCATAAAATTAAGCCAATAAAATTTAATTTTTGAATAGCAATATTTATTTTATAAAAACGCAGTTATCTAAAATTAAACGCAGAAATACACATTATCATATGCTTTTGAATAACAGTTACAACTAAGCTTATTAGTTTTGGATCAATATTTACAAATTCACTGTTTTCGGAAATTTTTTTTTATGGAAGAAGAGATATATATATTTCTATTTAAATAAAAAAAGCCTCTAACTTGACATAGTCAACCCCTTCTCACTAAAAAGTAATAAGTTTGCGAAATATAGTTAATTATGTGTAACCGTAAAAATAATCTGAAGAACCTTTGTATATGTAGGTTAGCGCCAAAGTTATCGAAGCTCAATACTTATTATAGTTACGAGTTAGCATGCAAGTATATGCGCAAAAAACACTGCTACATTTTGAGCAGTGCCCATTTACACGACACATGCCTCAATAAGAGCAGTTGTTTTGCCATTTTATGCGCACAACAATTAATGGCAGTGCTCAAAAAAATGGCACCAAATCGTTTCGCTTCTGAGACTAAGTGACATATTTTTCCTTAATATAATATATAGTATTATATATTTTTGCTTATACTATGGGTTCAAATATGGTACATAAATTATGAAATTCTTAAAAATAATAAGAAAGACATTGATTTGGACAGTTTTTTCAAATAAAAACTGCAATGATTTATAGTAAATCATAAGAAACCCTTCGATATCATTTAAATAACAAAATTCATTGTAGCTATGATTTCCATTAGTGGCATTACTACACTATTTCGTTGGCCTATGCGATATAAATACTGCTACTGATACCGCGACTCCGGCGACTTTTTTATTCAATAAAACAAATACACATCCCGATCTAAGTTCGTCTTTTTTTAGGCTAAAATTATGGGCGTAACCGCTCTTCGTCAAAGAGAAATGAAAAATAAACGCGCAAGCCAGAAAAAATAAAACTAATTGCCAGTGATAATTTAATCAATTTTTATCAAGTTACGTTACATTTTCCCTGCATGGGATATTTTTTAAAGCGAGTGGTTACTGCACCATCTTGCTAAATTCAGCCTGATGGAATTGACCTAAGGTATTAATTTGTTAAATAAATCTATAATTTAGCAGTTTAAAATATGGATTTGGTTACGTTAAATTATTTGTATTATATCTTACTTTTAGCAGGCTGGTGGGATCTCTTGGTTGTTATACCGACGCTGGATAAATGAGTTTGGGAGGATCGACTGGACGTGACCACAACTCCTCGCGCAGTCAGAACCCCGAAGGGTCTCTGCATCGGGTCTTTTCTCTCACTGGCCGGCAGAAACATGATCACAACTTTAAACTACGGCGTTTTACACATTTTTTTTTCAACCGACAATCATAACTGCACTTTGTTAAGCCAATATAATAGTCAACTGAGCGAAAAAGTTTGTTCCATCTTTCTACAACCTCTTTAGGGTTGCGACACTTCTTACCAAAATTTTTTCATGTTCGAATGTCTATTTTATTAAAAAATAAAACTCGACTATTTCCCAAAAAACACACATCAAACCAGACTTCGAACAATCGTTGCTAATGATTTTTTTTAACTTAACGGAAATATTTTTCTAAGTTTTTTTTGGAAAAACCAAAACGCAAGATAAAAACACAACGGAAACATTTTATGCGTTAGAAGAAAATAACACGCAATATATTACAATTAAAACAGCAACTGAAAAACGACTGCGAAAATGTCTTTTTGAGCTCTATTTTTCGATTTCCTTTTAATAAATAAGCCCTAGATTGCTTTTTTTTCTTCAGAAACGAATTTCGCTATACGATAACAACCACCCATGTAAAACTTTAAAAAGTCTAATCGGACAACAATACAAATCTGTTAGTGAGCTTGTATTTTATTTAATTTTTTTTTAAATTTATAGTCTATTTTTTATATACAAAATTACTCAGTTATGTAACCAATCCAATCCAAAAACAAAATAAGAATATTTAAAAACTTTTGAAGTTGAACGGTTAATACAAAACCACGGCACATTATGAACTTTTAATAATTTAATTTTTACACTTAAAAAAATTTTAGAATTCGTTTTTTTAGATTTATTATATCTCTAGATCTATTGGTATTATGAACTGATATAATTCGTTTTTGAAACTCTAAAACAAAACAAAAATCTTCTTAACATTTATACGTTTGTTAGACGTACAATATCTAACTTGAACCCATGTACCCATGAATATAACCGCTAAAAAATCATAACAAAGATCGTATGCCTTCTCAAAGTCAAACTGTGCAGAAAGCTGAAAAACACTTGAAGCTGTTCCTCAAGGTGGAATAAAGTGAATTACGTCGACTGTTTTGGATTCATTCAAGACTGGCAATCGGACGTAAGAATATTTAAAAGTAATTACACCCAACTCCACCCTCACTTTTTAACACCATCACTTTGCAGCTTTGAAAAGCCATTAGCTCTTTTCTCCACTATACCACGACTTTCAATGTTTAATTGGAATAAAAATTCGGAGATTAGGAACAAAATATTACTAACTAAGTAAGATTAAATAAGATAATTTTTAGTTTTATCGTAGCTTTTAGGCGCAGTAAATTATTTAAAACATTATAAATCTTATGTCCATGATATGTGGTACATGTATTGACGACGTAAAAAAAGCTATTTCGTAGTGAGCGAAGCATGCCGGAAACAGATAAATCAAAATTGAATTTAATTTCCGCATTTGATTCCGTAGCTATTTCAAGTTTTATCATACACATCCAAAAAGTCAAAACCCAAAAAAAAACATATAAAAACAATAATTAGTTATAAAAATGATGTATATGAAAAGTTACAAACTTTGTTTTTAAATAACTTTCAACAAAACATTTAACGAATGTTCTTTTAAAATTAGATAAACTTTTAAAAACCCATTTTTAATTATCACAAAGCATTATAATACTCATATAAAAAATAAATGTTATTTTTATCACAAAGAATTTCTTGAAATGAAAAACACCTATATGAATAAAATATAATCTTCTCAAACTTGATCAAACACTTTTTAACAGCTAACCAACCGTATCTATTTTTCCGGCTATTTGCACCAATCAATTTAATGTAAGGTACTACAGAATAATAATATGTTGATTGCAATAAGTATTGAGCCTAAATTGTTGAAAAGCTAAAAAAATACTCTGAATTCTAAATTACTTTACAAATAAATGAAACGCTATTATTAAAAAACAAAGTTTTGTTTGCTATTTTGTTTATTATTTTGTTTGTTTTAAAAAAAGGAAGCTTTTTTGTTTTTATAATTATTATTAAATTAAATTGTTTAATAATAATACATTTGATAATAATTTTTTTGTTAAAATAATGCCATATAAATCAAATTACTCACCCACCCAAGAAATTTCCGCTATAATGTGTATTATAGTATAGTCGTTGGTGTTAAATAATATGTATAGTAAATTAATAGTCCCGACAAGTACGGCACTAAAAAACATTAAATAATTTGTTAAAAAATCAAAATTCATGCAAAGCCATGCATATACGTACATATTAATATAGGATCATTAGATGAACAACGAAATAATTTACAAAAATAAAAAAAACTTATAGATTGACAATTCTATATCATAATCAGTTAACAATAAATATTTTTATATTTTCATAACAATGCTATATTCAATTTTTCTTTAATTTTTAATAATGTCATAAAATAATTTTTATATAGCTGCCAATGCTAATGCTGTGCAATCGTTCAGACAATTGAAAATATTATGTCAAAATGAGCTTTTGGTGCTTGATAACTTTATATTATATGTATATTTTTATAAAATTGATGTAACAAAATCAACAATCATTGATTAAAGTAACCTTATGTTTTGAAACACCAAACGCCTCATTAGTCTAGTTCTTAACAAATGCCGAAAATAATGCTGAGCAATATTAGCCAACTATACTTTTTTTTCAAATCTCAGTAAATTTTACCGACTTTGAAACTGAAAACATGATCTGTATGCTTTTCGATGTTTTCTATAAATATAGATTTAAATTTAAAGTGATAAAATTAAAATTGACTTAAAATAACCATTATAGTAAAAAAAAATTGTTTATGTACTTTTGTGCTGTTTGATAAAGTTTTATAAAAAATCAATTTTAAATCAATATTTTTGTTTCATCAATCTACCTAAACTAAAAAGTTTAATTTTTATTCATTTTATTTTTATGTCACTAAAAAACAAAAAATACAAGGTATATCTTATAATACAACAAAAAATAATTGATACTGACGAAAGCATTTCTCTGAGCCATACAAAAAAATCTATTACACCAGTTATTGATATGAGGGAAAATATGTATACTCGATTTATAATATCGTGATTCGTAGCGTCTAAAAAACGAATAAGCCATAAAATTCGAAGATTTTTGAACGCCGAATCTACGCAAAATTGATAAATATAGTATCAGTTGTGGTGAGTGATATGGATAACTCGTCGTTAATTTGCATGTTAACTGAAATTGTCAAATTTCACTAAAAATTTCTTTTGTTTATATTTAACATTTCCGTTTTTATGAGTGTTTCAAAAGAGTAATTAACTGCCAACAAGATTTATAGATATAAATTTAGCATGTGTAGCATACTTTTATTGGTCAAAAAAATAACAAAATAAAAAAGTAAATAAAAAAATTTGAAATATATGATAAATATCGATTACAATTTCAAATACAAAAATACTGCAGATGGCTAAAAAATACGTCTGTTGGTAATTGAAGTCCAAACACTGAATTCATTTAAAATCATATTTTTGGTCTATTGTGCGTGCATATATTGTAAAACACATTCACGGTACTTTTTTAACGTATCAATATCAGGCTTTAAAAGATAGTTCTCATAACCAACGTTTGATATTATGAGTAAAAATCTAATTGAGAATAGGAAATAATCCGATTAAAATAGATTCAACCGTTCAAAAATCCCCGCGAAAAACAACAACAATGAAAGAAAAAGGAAAAGAAAACCTTTTGAGTGCGATCTGCTGTGCTTTGATCTAGCGCTGCCCGCGGGTGCCATCCCGGATGCAGTGGCAGCCATGACTTGCATGGAGGCGAACAAACCCTTGGAAGGGTCGAAATCCGACCCTTTGCGGATGGACTGTGAAAATATCATGGCTTCTAAGAAGCGCTCTACGGGGATTCGGACCAACAGTCTTCACTCTCTACTCACGATGCCAAATAATACTCTATATTCACATCGGTTATTATAATACTACAGGGCGGTGTACCTGCGAGAGCATCCAGTTCACAGTGAGAGGATTTCCGGCGGAAAGATTGGGCGAATATCATATTCTTTTCAACAAATCTTCAGCCGTTCAAATGGGATATTTTTGTAAGAGTGTTTTTCGCCAGAACTGATATTTTGTTAGGTAAAGATTTACTTTAGGCAAATTTAACAACGTTTCGTTTTGAAGCCGTGTTTGACTGGAAAAAAACTCTTACGGTGTATGCCGAGGTCGAAACGGAGACCTGATTCGGTTTTGCTTATGGCAAGACCCACAACGGCGGCAAACGGGCTTTTGGGACTCGTCTTCCGAGGACAGCTGTAGTCCAATCAATTACAAAGAGAAATAATTTAAAAATAGAAAACAAGGTAGTTGAGCTTTTAAATTTTCCCTTTTCGACCAAATCCAATAAAATTGGCGCGGAATCAAAGGACGGCCGCGATGGAGAGCCATCTCAAACGAGGTTTAAGCCGAAGATATTTCAGGAAACCAATGGCTTAATAGCTATATACCAAATATAGCCAAACTAAGAAATCTCTTGCGTGACTTCTACACCCGGACGCTTTATCAAAACCGCCCGCCCATCAAGTTTTTTACACTTCCGAAACATAATAAAACATCGAAAAAAATCTGACTTTCAAACAGAACAAGCAAAACTAAGTTTCATTATTTCGTACAATCAAAAACACTAAGCAATTAATTAAGTTAAATCAATTAACTTTCACAATTAATAGCAATTCCGTTACATAATAATAAAATTCGGTTAACTTTAATTTATTCGAGTAAATTGCAACAAATATTAAAATAATTATTTATTATTTTTAAATCAAGTAATATTAAAACTTTAAAGCAAATAATTTTTTTTGATGAGTACGTAAAAAATCATGTGAACATTTTTTTAATTTTTTCCCTAAGAAACTGAAAATATATCTGACTAGAAAATTGAAAGTTTTGACATATTTACATTAATAAAGCTATTACTGGTAAACAATATTTTATTTATATTTTTTCCTATCTGGTGGCACAATCAGCTTTGTTTCATGGTAAGTTGGAATTGTTTCTTTATGTTTTAACAATAAAAGAGAAAATTAATCTTTGTCAAAATGTTTGATTTAATCAAAGCAAAAACTGAAACTGCCCCAGTTAATTTATGCGTGGGTCTAGCTCAAAAAGTTAAAAGTCTTAATCAACTTAGCTAAAAGCAGAGGTCTTATAAACTCAAAATTTTTAACTGGAAACTGATATAAAATTATAAATACATTCATTCCTAAAAACAAAAGGATTAAACAAAATATATTTAGTACTTTATTATCATTCTTAATTCAACTAAAGATGGCTTTTCAAACAACCTATTTTTCCAAGCTCACCTAAAAGTTCTTAAAATTAGCTTTTCTGTTTCTTAATTTTTGGAATCAGAAAAACAAGAAAAGCAATTTAAAAACGATTAGTTCTGCAGGGAAATGTTTTTAGTTGATTAGAAACCCACGACTTTCCATTTTCTTTAAATTAAGCACTGATTCTTTCTGAATTCTGGACGAGACACAGCAAAAGACAAAACGCCAATACTAAATAATACCCTCTTGACGGAAAATACCCTTCCCAAAAGAGAGACAAACACGTATACAAAGCACAACAAACATATACGCTCAGAAAACGACGTTTCAAGTTAATACGTTTATATTGGACTAAACTTAGTTATGTAGCAAAAGACAGAATTTCGGAACTTGCACTTTTTTTGAAAACAGAAAGGCTGGCGGGAAAAAGCTTATTCATCCACGACTTTCCCCACAGCTTTCTGATTCCGTCTCCTAATCCCCCAGCTGGTTAAGAAGAGACCGCCTTTCTTGAAACTGATCTTGGTTACAGTCGTTTTGAGCTAATCAAGCCGCTTGATAACCTTTTAGCTTTTATTGTAAGCCGAGACAAGCGGGGATTCATCTGGTTTGATTGAATTTGGAAGGAATGCGGTTTAAACTCAGTAGGAAGTAGACTTACGCCTCATAAAGCAAACATTAAATTGCGACATAAAATAAGTTTATAATTCTTTAGGATTATTTTCAAAATATAGGCTACTGAAGCATTTAAAATAAAGCCAATAAAAACCGATTTTTCGCAAAGCGGAAACGTGCAAACTTTTCCAATTGGACTTAAATTTTAACAAGGTTTTAAGCTCGTTTTAAAAATGAAATATCCAAAACAAATAAAATCATGATTGGTCTGTTAGGTCAAGAATTAATGTTAATAAGTACAAATAATATAATAACATAACAAACAACAAAGGCAACACACATACTACTTCATAAGATATTATAAAAATGTTTAGACATAAAGTTCCTTCAGTTTATACTTTGATGTCGTTTGATTTTATATGCTTATTTTATTTTTTTAAGGGCGAATTAATGGGTATTCGGAATCGCTACCATATTAAGTTATTTGGTAACAGCTAAATATATAATAACTAAAGATAAATTCTACCAGGGTAAAAATATATGAGTGGTAAAGTAACCACTCGTTTTTTGAGAAAATATCACGTGCAGAGAAACACATGACGCAACTAAATAATAATTGGTTACATAACCGCTGGAAACTTTTTTTTAATTTTTCTCGCTCTTCTTTTTTTTAATTCTTCCTGGCGGAGAGCGGCTACGCCCTTAATTTCAGCCTGGAAGACTTTAGCTTTAAATACCTATTTATGCGCGTTATCACATAGTTATTGTTTACAACATTTATTTGAAATAAGATAGAACCAAAAGAACTTTGGTTGGTTTGTCATAATATTTCCGGGCAATTTTTTAAAAATGTTAATGTGTCATTATTTCGAAGTTTTAGGCCATGTGTGGCCGGTTTTTGCAGATTTTACATTCATGTAATATAAAAAAAAGATAATCAACTATTGAAAAAATATACACACCGCTCAATTTTGCATTTTAAAATTTTGTTTTCAGAAATATTGTTAATTTGATTCGGCGAATGTCCACAGATTAGAATTGTACTACAGATTATATGCGAATTTCAATGAGAGGCACGCTGTACTCTTGCAGAGAAATATTAAATTTTTATTGCACAGTACACTGAAAAATTCACCTTCATCCAATACAATGGATTGTAAACAACCTCCTTTTTTACTTTGACAAAAGTTTTACTAAATGTAAATTTTCTTCAAAATAAAGGAAAGTTTTGCATTGTCTCATGTTAGCTTTCAAATTTGCGTTATATAAAACATCCACAAACTTTTTTTAGACTGTTTGTAGCTAGAGCATCGACCAAGATATAAGTATCCATTCAAATTTAGAAAAATATATTTTTTTATTAAACTTTTTTATCAAAGCCTAAATTTTCCAAGTCATAAATTTTTCATGCGAGAGTTTTTATCTAACTTGCAAACACAAATTATAGTCTGTTAACGGAAACAAATCATTTAATTTGGAGTCTTAGAGAGATATTAAACAAACAGAGAAAAATACATTTATTTTCACTAAGAAAATAAAAAATATTCACTAAACAAAAACAAAAGCTGCCGTGAAAAAAAAAAACAAAAGCAAACGAAAAAGTTTAATGATAAATAAAAAAGGGTATTAACACTCAGTTAACTAAAATAACAGGAAAATAAGCATGAATTCATAAAAATCTACTGTGCAAGTTACATATTAGCATTAATGCACCGCAAGTTCAGTCCAAAATGATTCGCATCGTAAACGCTATCCTAAAAGTGCTAAGTTAGTATTTGATTCAAATGCATTTTCCATAACAATAATTAAATTCTTGTGAACTAAATAATTATCATGAATCATTTGGCTAACAGTGTTATTTTTAGATACAGGTGCTTCGTAAAAATAAAATCGTGCGCAAGTTTTACAGATTTTATTTTACGTGTCAAAATAATTAGCGCTTATTGGTTCTGTAGCTGTAAGCTTTGTTGATAAACGAATAGTCGCAGATTATTTTGTTATGTGAAGTCAACAAGAAAAAATTCTCACGGTTAGTACTATTAAAAGCTGAGCAACGCATCTGCATGAGTCTCTAAGTGTAAAACTAAACTAAAAAACCATTCAAACACCTACTAAAATTTTTAAATATAAACAATCTAATTTAATTGTTATTTGTGTGATGCTTAAGGTCTCTCCGGACAGTTTTTATTGCAGAGCATTCAGTAGTAAACCAATTGCAATAAAGAGCAAAAATTACCCAGTTTTGTTAACACACAATTTATTTTTGAATTATTATACTTATAGAGTATTATAATATTTTAAGATATTCAAATGACGAAAATTTGACTAATTGGTAAAAAGCAGGCAACAATTCCCGTTTAAAACAATGATATTTTTTGAATTTACGTAAAATAAATTTTTAAAATTATAAAAAAACAAAACAAAACATTAAAATCAAAAAAAAATGTGGCCAAATATGTTTTATGTGGGAATCGATCTCGGGACCTTTCAAAAATTTGACGACGCGCTAACCGACTATGCCGCTGCTACCATGGGTTGATCAGCTCTAAACGCGATTTATAAACAAACTTTCTGAAAAAAATCGATAAAACGCACGACAAAACTATTTATGCGTTAAAAAATACAAAAGATATTATGGCCTTCCAAAAATTATAAATTTCAATAGAAATATACAATCTGGAGCTTTAAATTTTACCAAATTAAATTAAATCGAAGTTTCACCAAAATTTTGAAAAAATTAACCCCCATTTTTCACGGAAAATTGTATATTAAACCATAAATACAACAGTTCTCAATTTAATTTTTACGTACGTGAAAAAGGGTAACGGTGTCTCTTTATTGGAAGTATTTTTTTAATAAATAGTGTGCAGTAAATAATTTTAAGGGTTTTAAAAAAAATTCATTGCAATTTGATTTTTAATATCAATTATTTCAATTACTTACAATAATATAATGAATGTTCACGTTATAATCGTGATATTTCTGCCTTTTTAACACTCATATAAATTTTTTAGTGAAATATTACTGTATTTCACGAGATCTCGTATGCCAAAAATCGTGATTTTCCATACTTAAGAAAACTGTCCGGAGAGACCTTAAAGGCTATAATCAATTTATTAGATATTTCTGCCATAACAAAATATGATATCAAAAGTGTAGTTGGTGTTAAATTTTAGGTTTATGAGCAATCGTTATAAAATAAAATCGTGTAATTTCGGCACACATATTGCTGTAGGTAAAAACGGGTTGAATTGAGTGGTCAAGTGTTAAATTGTAGCTGTAAATAGTTAAAAGACAACGTTGAAATGTGTAGGGGTCATAACACTGCACTTAAGCTCGATTAGGGGGGTTCTTTTAAAAAGTGCCGAAATTAAATGCACTTTTTTTCCCAAATTTTGCTCATTTTGATATCATTTGGCATTTTAGCTGTAACTTTTTGCCAATTACACGTTGAACAATAAGTAGAAGCTTAAATTAAAGAAAACTGTCTGGAGATAGTAATAGGTTTTTAAATTTTTGAAAATGATGATTTTTTGACTGAGAAACAATCGATTGTTTGTAAAGTGCCGAAATTAAATGCATACATTTAATTTCGGCAATTTTCCGTTTTTTTTAAAAACTGATTTAATTAAGTAAAAAAACAATTTTCGTACAGTGAAACTTTAATGACGCAACGCAGTATTGTAAAAGCTTCAAAATGAGCTATCAAACATGAAAATCGGGCCATACAGTGAAAGGTTACATTGGAAAAACGAAAAAGTGGCGAAATTAAATCCACTACCCTAAGCTAAACGGTATAGTTAGTGGTTAAATTATGATTAAGTTGATATGAATTTCAAATTTTCATTGTGTATGCGTATAAGTTTATGACAACTAAATAAAAACCAAATTGGTGTTTTATTTTATCTATCATTATTTTCTTAGAATTATTGTTTTTTTTATATTTTGATGTAGTATTTAAAGTTAGTACTATTAAAGTGTAAATTTTTACGAATTCTGGCCACGTACCCACGCACTGGGCATCGACAGTGAGAATTGCGGACGGTTGAACGCAAGCATAAGAACCGACAGACACGCCGTTATCTTCCACCGAAAACTTACTCCCGCGCCCGCCGGGGGGTCGCTGCGGTCGCTGTTCTCGCTGCTCGCCCGTGGGACACAGGGCGTCCAGAATGGACCACGCGTTTGGACAGAACATGCTTAAACTATGCGCTGCAAAGTAGTTTCAGTTTCATTCTTAACACATTGATATTCAAATAAAAACAGAGTTTATACTTCACCAAACAAAAACAGAGGCTAATATATTCAGAACTGATTAATTTAAAAAATGAGAGTTTGATTGGTTTAATACAAAATAATCGAAACCATATTCCCTAAACAAAACGCACGTAATTAGTACGACTTTTCAACAAATCTTTTTAAAATAACTACAATATTACTCAATGAAAAAGTCTGATAATTCTTATTATTTTATTGTTTGTTAATTTGTTATTTTATTTTACTTTAAATTATATTTGATTACATCATGCAATATGACTTATACCTACATAAATTTTGTATTTTGTTAAAAAAATTATATTTAGCACATTTAAAAAAATAATCTTTAGTTGCTTTTTTATAAAACCGACTAAATCAGAACTAATAATAAACATTGAAAAACTTGCAAAATAAGTTTAAAAAACTAAAATTGTCCTTAGTTTGAACTTTACCACTAGTTATCTGGGAAATTCTTTCAGGCTAACTCTTAGATCAAAATATAACCTGATTTTTAGAAATAGAATTATCCAATGTTCTTGAAAAAAAATATTAATTTGTTTATAAAAATTTAGAAAACATTTTTCTTTAGAAACATTTTAGTTCCATCATGGCAACTGAGCTAAATATTATATGACCATTATATTGTAAACAATTTCAAACCGATTAAGCTAAATAAGGTATCATTAGAAAGCTCAAAATCCGAAACATTTAGTAGGGGCGTTGATTTTTAAAAAAATAACATAAAAATCTCTCTGGACCCATATTCAGCAAAGAGATTTTGAAAGTTAAAAAAAGTTCTCTAAATCTGCTTAGCTTGTTGGTAAGAGTTCTCAGTCAGCCAACATTTCAGGGGTTTTTTGGAAAGAAACATGGACATATATACGCAGGACAACTTTTCACCAAAAAGAGGAAAGGGGAGAGGGCCCTTTTTCCAGTAAAAAAGCATTTCAATTTGAATTTTCGAATTTAAAATTGATTGTTTAATATCGAATCAAAAATATATAAAACTATAATATATAGTATTAAATATTTTTGATCAAACTACAAACAGCATGTTTGAAAACATCACTTTAAAAAACTTAGTCAACTACATGATATTCATAAGCAGTTATATTTTTTACTACAATTAATCTTAAAACAGTTGTTTGGGTGGTAAAATTTTGAAAATCAATGACAAACTTCAAATAAATGGTCAATTTACTATTTGCATTTGAACATTATTATTTTTCCCAAATAGAGTAAATGGAGCTAAAAAATAAAGAAAAAAATATATGCTGACTGTATGGCTTAAACGAGCTATTTGTTATATAAATTTCAGTATTATTTATTATAAAATTCATGATCAATCGTTATTAATTTAGTGTATGACATGATAATGTCTTTATTGAACTGATTTAAACGTTAAAATTTAAATTTAACGTTTGTAATAAATTTTGTAATTGGTTCAATTCAAACTCATTTTAACGTTTGTTTTTAATCGCACGCCGTTTTCTTCAATTTTAAACAAAAAAAAAGGTTTTACACAATTTTAAAGTATTTTTGTTTACTATTTAACCTTGTTTCGGTAATTCGGTAAATTATCTTTTTCTCTCTTGAAAACGTTTTATCTACCATCCTATAGCTTTTTTTATATTTATTCTTGTTATTGTTTATAAATTTTCGTATTTTTAGATCTTACTGATGATGACAACTGTAGTTTGTCGGTACGAGTAATGTTTTTACAATCTTCTCTCGCGTGAAGATCTACAGAAGTGTTTTAATTTTATTATTTTAAAAAAAAAAACAAAAAAAAAAAAAAAAAAAAAAAATAAAAAAATTTATTATAACACCACATAAAAATTTTTTCACAAAACCCCTTTAAAAAAAAAAAATTTATTTTTTTTATTTATAATAAAAAAAAAAAAAAAAAATTGTTTTAATAAAAAATAAAAAAAAAAAAAAAAAAAAAAAAAAAAAAAAAAAAAAAAAAAAAAAAAAAAAAAAATAAAAAAATAATTTTATGTTGTAGGTCTATCCAAATAAATTAAAAAATAAATATCAAGAATACATAATATATATAGAGAAGAATGTACCACTCAATACTAAGTTTTGCCACTATGCTGGTTCCAACATGACGCAAAACTTGCACACCGTGTGCAAGTTTCTGCACACCGGTGTGCAAGTTTCTGCACACCAGTGTGCAAGTTTCTGCACACCGGTGTGCAAGTTTCTGCACACCGGTGTGCAAGTTCCTGCACACCGGTGTGCAAGTTCCTGCACACCGGTGTGCAAGTTCCTGCACACCGGTGTGCAAGTTCCTGCACACCGGTGTGCAAGTTCCTGCACACCGGTGTGCAAGTTCCTGCACACCGGTGTGCAAGTTCCTGAACATCAGTTTTAAAAAATGTGGCTCAAAGTATAGGCCCAATTAAAAAAAATATATATATTTAATTTGAACTGTTTTCTGTTATGGGGAATTTTCGCCGGTATTTTGTGGAAATTTTCACATAAAAGATCATATTTTGACGCGAAACATTTATTTCATTTTTGGCTTAATAAATATTTAACAAACCACAAAATTGTTTAAAAAAACCCATTAATCTGCGTAACCAAAACTTGTCCACAACAACATTGTTGTTTGGAAGTTTTGTGTTTACACTACGTCTTTCAACATCTCATATTCTACATCTCGACTTCAAAAAACTTGCCTTTTGGGTGATACATCGGTTATTTTGTCATATTATTTGTAAACGAAATTGTTTTCAAAACTTATTTAAAACGATAACAATAGTCCTAAAAATATTAATAGAGTAACTCTTCAAATGTATTTCAGGCTTAAATTTTTTTAAAATCCCTCATTGAAGGGGGAGATCCTCGGAGCTCTGTAGCTTTCTCCGCTTTAAATGGCCGGAGTTCTGGAGCATGATATTAAAGAGTAGGACACTATCACATATGCCCTCACGAATGGGCTTTTTGTTTACCCTATTTGTGCAAGAGAGTTTTTAAATATATAGCTCTGCACGGTGCAATGGAGCCCACATTCACCAACAAATACCCACCGACGTCAATTCCAGACTAAAAAAAAATTTTCAAATGACACGTGTAATTTGCTGCATAAAACAATTTTTCATAATTTACTCTCATCAACTAACGAAGCTAAATTTTGGCTTTTGCCACGTCAGGAGAAACGTTAAAAGTGCGGTACCGAGTCAAACTTTTTGTCTTCAAGTTTGATTATTTTTTTGAAAACCTCACCCCGCTTTCAATAGCCCACAAATATTTTTTTTATCAAAATATCTCCAGTGGGACTCTCCGAAAATGGCTTTTTGGCCTCTGTACTTAAAAGATTTCTGAGTGGGTATTAAAATTTAAATTACAAAAAATGCACTTAAAGAAAGCGGCTACTTTTTACTTTAATTTGCTATCTTGATTGTTAAGATTAGTGCAGTATTTGTCAAGAAGATATTGTGTTTCTCGTACAAAAAACCCGCGATTTTTTTGCAAAAAATAGGAAGTGTAGGTAAAAATGTTGGGCATACTTTATTAAACCACTGCCGTCGTTTGGTGTTTTTAGCAAAAAACTCGCGGGTTTTTTTGTACGGGAAACGCAATATCTTGACAAATACTGCACCAATTTTAACAATCAAGGTATCAAATTAAAGTAGAAAATAGCCGCTATTTTTGAATGCATATTTTGTAATTTAAATTTTAATACCCATTGAGTAATATTTCAAGTACAGAATTGTTAGTTTGGAGGGTCATATCTCCTGAACAACTGAAGACATTTTGTTGAAAAAAATTTTGTGCGCTATTGGGGGACGGGGTAAGATTTTCACAAAAAATAATAAAAATCAAAGACAAAAAGTTTGACTCGGTCCGCACCTTTAAGCGATTCCATGTACTCCTTTAGTGCCGAAGCAAAATAATTTAATAACTTTTTTTCATTCTCTAATTAAAGTTTATATTTTTGAGCACTATCACAGTATATTGTTAAACTATTTAACACTTTCAAATTGTACACATTGCATTTGCTTCTTTTTATTTTTTTGTTGCTACTTTACAATATGAATAAAATTTTATTGTTCAAATAGACACTTTATTATTATCACATTTCATGAGCGTAGCCAATCTAAGGCGACGTAACCCCCCACCCCCCTTGGGTCCCCAAGAGTACAAATTTCGAGGATGTAAAAGCAGCGTTTTTGTTTGATTGCCGATTAGTCTTTGATCACAAATCACTTTATTTTATAATCTAGCTGCAAATTAAAAGGCTAAAAATGTAATTAACCTAATTTAATTTAATTTTCTAGTTTTAGTTTAAGAGTCTAATTATCACCAATTCTCCAAATTTTTTATTAGGTTTGGATCGCGTTCCTATAATCCTGACTACGGTCATGCATTATACTATCTAACAAATACATGAATTCGGAAAATTAAAATAACTAAATTTTAAATAAATCAGTTTGCTAACAAAAATTTTCAGTTTAACTGGATTCGAACTTTGTAAAATTTTTAGTCTGATGTCTTAAACAAAGCGCCATAACAATGTACATGGAATTTCATTTAAATTATTTTATAAAAGACCTTAAAGATCTGTTACATTAATCGGTTAGAAAATAATAATTCATAGTTTTTTGTAATCGCTGTGAAAATAAAAGTATTAAGTTTTTAAAAGGATAAAAAAAGGTTAACAAAAGGATTCCTGCGCATAATCTGGTCCCAAAATTTAATTAGTTTAATCGTTAAATCTGCAGCATTTTGATCAATTTCAAGCAAGGTTTTTAAAAAGTTTTTTATCCCTTTTTTTGTAAAACTATTTTCCAGTAGTTTTTTACCGTTTTTACGTCATTTTCGTAAGGATTCATTAGTTTATTGAGTGCTTGACGATTATTATAATTAATTTTATTAGTTTTTCAACCTTTTTTAAACTAAAATCAATTTTAAACTGGTTTGCAGGAACTTCTACACCGGTGTGCAGAAACTTGCACACCGGTGTGCAGGAACTTGCACACCGGTGTGCAGAAACATGCACACCGGTGTGCAGGAACTTGCACACCGGTGTGCAGAAACTTGCACACTGGTGTTCAGAAACATGCACACCGGTGTGCAGAAACTTGCACACTGGTGTTCAGAAACATGCACACCGGTGTGCAGGAACTTGCACACGGTGTGCAGGAACTTGCACACGGTGTGCAAGTTTTGCGTCATGTTGGAACCAGCATAGTAGCAAAAGTTAGTATTAAGTGGTACATTCTTCTCCATATATATTATGTATTCTCGCTACTATTTATTTTTATTATTTAATTGGTATAGTTTAAGCTTTTGGGTTTCTCCCAAAATCTGAAAAGGTTCGCCCTCTTCTTCTTTCACCACGGAGAAAAGGAGCAACACCGCACCCGGCACTCCTCCTGCTGCTTTTTTGAAAAACAAAAGAAAAAAAACAAAAAAACTTTTGCGCGTTTTTTTTAACCCCAAAAAAAAAAAAAAAAAAAAACTAAAAAAAAAAAAAAAATTTCAAACGAAAAAACCAATGAAAAAACAAAAAAAAAAAAATGCCGGCAAAAAACCATTAAAAATTAAAATTCGGCAACAAAAAAAAATCTCTTCCAACAAAATATCCAAAAAGGAACAAAAGAAAAAGACACCCTTAAAAATCTTTTTTAAATTTTTAAAAACAAACCCGCAAAAAAAAAAAAAAAACAAAAAACCTCCAAAACCCCTATTTTTACAACTCTCACCCCCTATAAAAATCCAAACAAAAAAAAAAAACCAAACAAAAAAAAACTTTAAAAAAATAAAAAAATCTTTTTTTACTTAAAAAGAAAAAAAAACAACCCTCCCCAAAAATCACTAACAAAAAAAAAACCTGTGCATTGTACTTTAAATTTATATTTTTTTTTTTTTGATTTATAAACCTTGCTTATTTTTTTACTTCAAGCACTTAAAACAATTTATTTATTTGTGTGACTGCCTAGTCATTATTTAGCCAATACAAAAGTTGGTAATTACTAGACATCACGTTTTACTCTAGTAAAGTCAGGTGGTTTGCTTAGCAGATTTGAAACTACCAGAAAAGATATGAAAGCGGCACGGGGTCTTTGGATCTGTAAGTAGAAAACTTGGAGCCGCCGGAAACTTTGGAAACTTGGAGCCGTGATTAATGAGTTCTTGGAGTCCTTAAGAAAAAATTCGTTTACGCTTTGATTTGGGCTTCGCTTAGGCTTAGGTAGAGTCTTAAGCGATTTTACTTACGACTTCAAGCTGCTCAATTACTGTTCCAAGTTCCTGATTTCTGGTTCCAAGTTCCAGATCCAAGTTTCTTTCGCTCCATTGACCCTAAATCTATGAAATCAATAGGATTATGTACACCTACGTCATTAAATATCAGATAATTTCCACTAAATCTTCAGGCAACGCTCTCTTTGTTTCTGCCAACGTTTTTAGAGTTGTTTAGAGTGAAAACCTGGAAAATGAAATTTCAAGAGTTTTAGGTAAATGGCGAAAAATTTTTCCATTGAACCCTCAAAATAGAAATCTGGTGAGTATTATTTCATAATTTTGCCCTGACTACCTTCACGTAAAGGTGCGGTATTAAGTGAAACTTTTTGTTTGCGATATTGACTATTTTTTGTGAAAACTTTACCCCTGCTCCCAATAGCCCACAAAATTTTTTTCATCAAAATATCTTCAGTAGTTCAAGAGATAGGATCCTCCAAAATGGCGTTTTTCGACAATTCTGTACTTGAAAAATTTCTCAATGGGTATTAAAAGTTAAATTACAAAGTATGCACGCAAAGAAAAAAGGCTACTTTCTACTTTAATCTCGTATCTTGATCGTTAAGATTGGTGCAGTATTTATCGAGATATTGCATTTCCCGTACGAAAAACCCGCAATTTTTTTGCTAAAAATACAAAGTGACGGCAAAGAAAGTTGGGCAAACTTAATCAAATCACTGCCGTCATTTGGATTTTTTAGCGAAAAAATCGCAGTATTTTTGTACGGGAAACGCAATATCTCGACAAATACTGCACCAACCTTAACGATTAAAGTATCAAATTAAAATAAAAAATAGCCGCTTTCTTTAAATTCACATTTTCTAATTTAAATTTAAATATCCATTGAGCAATTTTTCAAGTACAGAATTGTCGAAAAACGTCATTTTTGGAGGGTCATATTTTCTGAACCACTGGAGATATTTTGATGAAAAAATTTTCGTAAGCTATTGGGGGCAGGGGTTCGATTTTGATTATTTTCAGTAAAAATAGTCAACACCGAAGACGTTTGACTCGGTACCGCACCTTTAACTCTTTTATAGAGAAACCAACAAGGTATTGAGAATGGTCATTCCCACTGATAAACCTGCAGGGATAAGTTGGTTTTTTTTTTGGATGACTTCTATGATAAAGCGGCAAAGCTTTTAAAATGCGAAACGCAGAGCTGGGATGGCTATTGCATCCTGCAGGTTTTATAAAATTCTAATATCAAAGAAATTTGTGTTTTGTTTACAATATAATTTGACAGGATTAAATTTTAATTGACTGAGCAATGTTACTTTTTACTTTATTTTACAAAAATAAAGCTACAACTAAAAAACAAAACAAAAAATAATATAAATATCACCAAGACTTTTGTTCAGTTTTTTGCTCAGCCGTTATAACACTAATAAAGAATAAGCTATTCAAATAAGAAACTTTCAAAATAAGAACGTTCAAAAAACCAAAAAAGGTTCTTATTTCTTTTGTGCAAAAAAGAACCACGTAAATTTCGCATTTTCATATAGTTTTATAGACTTATCTTATTACTATGCTAAGGAAAGCAGGCCGTTTATTGCCAGACATAATTACAAAACGAAAAAATGAAAGAACAGTTTGATTATTTATAATAATGAGGCCCGCTGATAATAGTTTAGAGTATAACAATACCCACAGTTTCTTTTCTAATCATGTCTATGTATGTCGAAATTTAATTTAAATTAAAATATTAGGCAGGAATTTAAAAATGTGTTTATGATTTTAGAAACGTTGGAGAAATTTTAAATTTACTAAAAAGTACAGTTTCAAATGCAAACGTGACTTTTCAAGTTTTTTAATACCGCTTTATAAAATATTTCAGAATATATAATTAGGGAATATAACACAAAGGAATGTCCGACAATACGTATACAGTAACGGTACAGGTACTAAACGTGTACCAAAAATCGATTAGAGATTTTCACGCTACAAATACTAAATAAAAACATGTTTCTAGGTCAATTCTGACCTGAAGATTTCGATTTTAAACTTTAAAAAGTGATTAAAACACGATTTTTGATAATATCGGGTAAAATATAGGCAAAAAATAACAATATTTTGGGCACACATTTTTTACTGTTAAGAAAAAATTTTAATAAACAGCTGAATTAAATCAAGAACTTTGTTTTAACATTACTGGAAGTCTGGAGAATCTAAAAATTTACAAAAAAATTATAAAATCGATAGTCATATGGCCCACCAAAAATACGGACAACAATTTTTTTTTGCTGAAAAGGCTAATTTAAACTTATTTTTAATCAGATTTATTATTTCTGTGGCGGAGAGCGCGTGGTAGCTTAGGTTCAATAAAATAAATACATAAAATTGCTAATCACATGTCGCCATTCCGTCAGCTTTTCAATTGCGTTTCATTTTTATTCAAATTATAATAAATCTGTAGTATACAAATCTACAGTATCCGCGCCGGTCGCCGCGCGTATCAAATTTAACCATTTCAAGCAGTTTAATTGCTCCGCACGGTGTGTGGGCCCAGTGGGTTCCTTATCATTGTTTCTGCGCTTATAGTTTATGAATAGTCGTATCTACAACCACGGGGACTGGGACCCTCTTCAAGTCGGCAGACCCAGAATAGGTACCTTATTATACTTTAACCTTTTTTATAATGATCAAACTTGAGACGCCGGCACACTGCAGTTGGTCTCGGCCAACTTAGGTAGGGAGTGTTGTTGAGGGAAAGTAGCTCAGTGGCTGACTGGGTTATTTTCCATGGGTTAGGAATTCGGCGACCTCGGCTTAAAAACCTAATGGCGGAATGGTTTCAATGTAACCAATTTGGTACAGGTATTTTTTATAGAAAACTGCACATAACCGTTTTTAATTTAATTTAATCCTAATTATAAGTTAGAAGGTTTAATAACCCTTTTTGGAAGCTGTTGTCAAAAACCCTTTCAAAGTTAATCATCCATGTTAAAATCAAGATTCGTTTTGCCAACCTTGCAAATTTCTTTATAATCCATTTTTCTCAATTGCTACAACTTAAGTCCTCTAAACACTAGCCTATAAAATTTTATAAGTTTTTATTTTTCTTTTCGTTGGTATATATGGGTAAATCTAACCCATGTAAAACTCGTCTTTCGGCTAAAGCCTTAAATTTTTTTAATTAGTTATACTTTGTTCAGTGTAAAATTTAACTAACTTGTTTGCCGCAACGCGATTTGTTATTGTAGTGCAAAAACGTAATAAATTCTATTAGTGTAACCGTTCGTAAACAAATCATTCAGCGGCTGTGCAATCAATTACACAAAGCCGTTTTTATTTCACATCAACACTTGTTCTTAACACCGACAACCCACCATTACCGTAGCACAAACACATCTTATATGACACACACAAATACGGTGTTTCCTCTCCTAACCCAATACCTCTTCTTTTTTTTAAAATGAGTAAAAATTCACTAGAATTTTTAATGTTTCATTGAAGGAATAATTCCAGGAGTGGAAATCATTGTTTGTTTTTTTAAAGGTTCGGTTTTCGCTTCATTTTTGAGGTTGAGACCTTGGTTGTAACTTTTTGTGGGGCTTAACTGAGAAGTTAAGTCCACTATTACACTAAAATTTTAAACTCGTTACACCTCGGTTTCACCTCCATGATTTAACCACTCACGAGATTAAGCCTTTGATTGGGATTCATAAAAATCCAAGTTTTTACTCATTTCTGCGGCATTTTTGAAGTAGACTGGAAGCAAACAGTCTCCAGCATAAACCTCAATTTCACACCCGTATTTTTAATGTTTCAGAAATAGCTTAAAAACTTTCTAGCTAACTGCAGAACATCCTAAGCCTTCTTTAACGTAACTGCTTTTGATATTTGTAGTTTTCATTTTTTAGGAGGAATTCACTGGAGAATTCCTTAATCATAATTAACTTCTTTTGTTGCACCTCCGTCAATGCCACTGTCAACAAAAGTCCAATGGTTCTCTTTTTGTTCCACTTTTTGTAAAGATTGAATCTCTTAGGTCTTAAACACCCTCTGTATCGCACCCAACACGCTAATGTTCCACGTAAAAATCATTAAATCATAAAGCTTTCTGTTCAGAACAACAGGTTTGATACGGAAATCCACATTGGAACTTTTCCCAAAAACCGAGACTTTTTGCAGAGGCTGGAGCACTCGGCCTTGTCCAACCTTTAGCACCCAACACAGTGAGGTTTCAAACTGCCAATATAGGAACGTAGGATCAAACCTAAACTGTCTTTCTTCTACACAGACGTTCCCGTTTGGAGAACTTTAACCAGATAACTTTTTGTTGGAACTGACTACCTTCAGCCTTCGCTTTTCTTTGCACCCAACATGGTAAGGTTTCATTCCGACCTTAAGTAATTTTTAGGTAAACAGTCCGACGAAGACTTTGTATACCCCAGAGATCAGCCAAGAAACCTTTTTGGCAGCTAACTTTTTGAAAGAGCTGAAACCCTTAGCTCATCTTCTTCTTTCTGCATGCCCAACACGGTCTCATTTCACCGTGGGTGTATCCAAAAACCTCGCCACCACCTTATTATTAGTCACCATTACGTAATCCCAACGTAACATTTTTTCACGATCCATTAACCTTATTGGTGTCTAAAAATTAACCCTTTCTTTCTACACTTGTTAAATTAATGTTTTATATCAACTTAATACTCGCCAGAGTTAAATAATCCACGCAGCAGAAAACTTCTATCAGTTGTTTAGTTTGCATTTCGGCATTTGATTCTAAATTTTTGAGTGCTGGAGAAAACTCTCCAATAACCTTCCTTTTTGCTGTAACCCCCTCTCCACCGTATCCCGACTTGACTCCAAGGTCAAGAGGGTGTGTCGTATAATCCCCCAGGCATAAAGGTTAATTAATTACTGCAAAATAGTGCTATTTTCTTATTTTTAACTGAGCTATTTAAAATCGGGAAAAACCCCTGTTTTTATTGGACAAGGAAAAGAAGTACCACGTGTAGCGGGCGACAGGATTACAATACCGGCTTGTCCCTTTTTGTACCGTTACATTTCTAAGCCTAAGCAAAGCCCAAAAATTAAGCTAAATTGTGTTATGAGGCATTTTTATTAAATTAACCCTTTTTCTAAATTTTAATTTTTTTCACGACTGAATTTTTACACCTTTCTAAGCGGTTGCTATACAAATATGGTGAAGATCAGATAAAAAGTAAAAATATTTTTAGAACCTCCAGACTCTCGGCAATCTATAAAACATTCATTTATGTTGGTTAAAGCTCTATTTAAAAAAATTTTCTTAACAACATAAGATATACCTTCAAAAAAGGTCATTTTTTGGCTATAAAACATAATTTATTTTTTAAAGGATAGTTTAATCACTTTTAATGCCCAAAATTGAGATCGCAAGGTCAGAATTGACCTAGAAACATTTTTTTATGTTTGTTGGTTGGAATTCTCAAACTGATTTTTGGTACACGTTTAGTACTTTTACCTACAGTAACACTGCGTTAAAAATTGCTGTGCAGGAAACTAGCAAAAAATGGCGGATTTATGCGAGAAAAGTCGCACAATGTTATGCATGCGACTTTTTTAGCAAAATTTTGGTAAAAAATTTACTGTTGTTATATATGATGTAATTAATAAAGGTAAACTGCATTATTTTCTTAAAATTTTCCAATAATAGCTTAATAAAGCTTAATAAAAATCATTCTTTAATAATTTTTACACTTTTTTCAATACTATTAGACTTGTTGCTTTTACATAAATTTATGCTGAATTATATTGCATACAATTTTTTTACGCTGTTTAAGATTTTTGTTCTTTAACTATTTGGTAATTTTCAGGCCAAAAGAGGCGACCAAAACGCAGACGGTTGAGCGCGTCAGAAATGTTAAATTTCAAGATTTAGCCGGTTCGCCCGCCGCCCTTATACACTCAGCAACGTGACGCAATACACAATCCACGTCTGAGCCACGATAACAATTGCGGTGTGTTAAAGTTTTTAGGTTTTTCTTAGGTATTTAAAACTTCATTAGAGCCAAAAATTCGTCCTGCCCCATAATGGCAGAAAAAAACACAAATAAACAAAATATAAATTTAAATTTGATTTTACATTTGTTCGTTTGCCTGTTTGTATGTTGACTTATATGTTAAAATTCCAATCATCCTATCTTAATAAAATATTAATCGAGTTAAACGATTAAGAGTTGATTGGCATTTTTTTATTTCGATAACAAAAATAAAAATAAAATATAAATTGACCTCATTGTTGTTCGTCTGTCGGTTTGTATGTTTGTATATAAATATAACTAGGATAATTCTAATTCTTTAAATTATCAACCTATCTGCATGATTGTTAAAATGATGATGATGAGCATCATAATGCATGATGCTGAAAGGCTCCAAGTTCCCATTGCTCGTGGCTCCAAGTTCCCAAAAATTTTCGATGGCTCCAAATTCCCTGCTTGTGGCTCTAAAGACCCCGTACCAAGATGCTTGTTAAAATCACAATGGCATATAAAACCAAAATAAGTCTGTATTAAATTTATTCCTTGTTGTTTGTTTATTTGTTTGTGTGTTTGCGGGGTCAGTCTGGGTTTTTTTATTTTTTCCGTTTTACTTTAATGATTTACCAAATGAAATATCAAGTATGAGTATTAAAAACTCTTCATTGATGATATATAAATGTATTATGTTCACAATAAATATGAATATAAGCAAGTTTTGCTAGAAGCCACAAACAAACTAGACAACTGGTCTCATAAGTGTAAGCTATAAATCTAATAACCTAGTGTACATAGGAAATGGCAACTCCAAAACTTCTGTTTTTATTAACAAAAATATATTAGCAATTTAATGTTTTGTTTAGTGATTCTTTAGAATCTTCTGATATTACAGAAATATTTCAAAAAAGCAAATAATTTAATAAACATAATGTTACACGCTTCAAAGAAAAAACGTAAATGCTGTCTTTTTAGCATACAAAAATTTTGGTAGACCTACACATGGTGCGGTGATGTTATAAAAAAAAATTTCAATTTGCATTACGTTTCACTATAAAGAGAAAAAAAACTAATTTAGGGTTTTTGGAGCCAAAGCCAATCAGAGTTAAAACTTTGAACCACAAATGAAAAATTTTGAAACTGAAGTTGGGAATTCGGATCCAATAGCGTGAACTCGACCTATCCCTAAGCCTAATCGAAGCCCAAATCAAACCCCAAACCACCAGTTAACTTTTGGAATCGAGTTCCGATTCGCTCCAAATGTACAAATTTATCCATCGGTTCCAAGTTCCCTTCTAACTCTACAAAAACCCTGCACAACAAAACTTTTAAATTTGTATAAACATAGAAATTCTATTTTCTTTTCATAGAAATGTTTCTATTTTGAAGCAAAATTTTTTCATTATTTTTTTAAATAGAAGCACTAAAAAAAACATATAGACAATTTAGGTCTTCGGGAAACACACGTTTAAAAGGACATAAGAGAACCTAAGATGCTATTTTGATGCTGGAAGCACATTAGTAAGAGACGTCCTAAACCTGACTAAATAAACATACCATTTAACTATTTATTTCATAAAACACGGCTTTTTCTGGCGTGAATTTCATATAAATAAAATTGAAGCTTTTAACTGGAGCTTAGGTTTAAACGTAAAAATGTTAATGACTAATCAATCATACTGAAAAGCTAATCATAGAGGTTAAAAAAACTGGGTTCTCATCTAGAATGTTGTAATTTTTTTAAATTCAGTTTTTGCCATAATATTTCTTTTCAAAAACGTTTTAAACTTTACGATTTGGCTTAAAAGAAATTATTCAATAAATTTTAAAAAAATCATTGTTTTTTTTAGTTGAATTTGCAAGAATTACGAGCCTATTTTTTATTGCATTGCACAGAAAATACTGGGTAACTAAACAAGAAAACTTGGAAGGAAGAAGCGGGAATCTGAAGCAAAAAAATTAAGCACTTGAAGCTGTAAGTTTAGAACCATATGTTTGAAGCTGTTGAAACCTAACGCAAATTTCTACTTAGGACTCTAGATTTTAGTTTTTGCATTTCAATTTTTTTTTTCAATTTTACGACGGTTCCAAGTACTCAACACTGAGTATATAGTGTAATTATTTAAATTTAATATCATTAATAAAGATATGAGAATTTAGAACCAAACGCTACAATAAAACTAGATCTAATTACACCTAAACCTATCTTAAAAAATTTTTTCCGTTCGTTTAGATTTTCGCGTCTCCAAATTTATAAATGTTTGACGGTTTAAAATTTTTTTGTTTATGTCTTAAAAAAAACCCCGCACCATTATTTGCGTATTTGAAACCATTAAAAATTTAAAAGTGCGTGCTGACATCCTACAGTGCCACGGAGCATTACATGTACTATAGGGTTGGAAATGATGCTAAAGCTTTTTTGTTTTTTGTTTTTTGTTTCTAAATCAAAATCCCATAGTTTTGGATTATCAAAACCACTTTTTTATTTAAACTTGGGTTTTATTTGGTTAGTTATTGGGGGAAGAGAACCATCGCGCAAATTTTAAAATCACAAAATTTTTATTTTTACATTAATAAAATTGCAAAAATAAAATAATTCGAAGGTTTTAAAAGCTTATTAATTGAACTTTCAGAAGTATTTCGTTTTGATTTAAAACTTCAGTAGTTTCAAATTTTAAATTAATAATATTCAATTTTTTTGCATTTTTTAAATTTTTTGATTTTTTTTTTAATAGCAGGGCATTTTTTTAGAATTTTTCAAAAAAATATCTTCTCTGGAAGTAGCCTTTTTTACAAAATATGAAAATGCGTCAAAAGTTACATAACGCTCGTATATTGTTTTTTTAGCCTAAACTGTTTTTTAATCGGATTATTATTTTAAAAATTATTTTTTGTAACGAAACAAGCAATTTCATCAAAAAATGCACATATATAGTATTATAACTATGGATTTTTAGCATAAAAATTGAAGTTCAGATTTTTTACAGCAAAATTAAAATACCTCGTTAATTAAATTTTATTTAAACGTATTTTAAATTTTTTAGTATTAAACATTAGTGATGAACTCCGAGCTCCGGAGCTCCAGACCTCCAGAGCTCCGCCCTATTTTGGTACTAATTTCATAAATAATTAAAGAGTAATATTAAAAATTATTTTATCAAAAATTTTTTGTAAACTAATTTTTTTTCAAAACTTATTAAAAACAATAAAAAAGTCCTAAATATGCAAGTAGAATAACATAGAACATATTTCAAGGCTAGATACGCTTGAAATCGCTTATTTATATGGCGGAGCTCCGGAGCTTCAGAGCTCCCTCCGCTTCAAATTGCCGGAGCTCCGGAGCATAATATTGGAGGGTAGAAACATCACTATTAAACATAAAAATACATCTATTGAAACAATCTTAAGCATTTAACGTGCAAGTTTAAAGCATTAAAAAGAGTTTTGTTTTTTGTTACTTCTAAAATTTGCATCAAAATAACGTAGAATTCACTAAAAATGGTTAAAAACGATATTTAAATATTAAAAAAATAAAAACTGTTTTAACATTGTTATTTTTTTATGTTTCATTTTTAAATCGATTTTATTTAAGGCTAACTGACCTTTTAAAACTATATGTAATGCACGAAAAAATCAATTAAAATTGTTTGTTATAAAAAGTTTTTTAGACAAATTGAAAGTCAGATTATTTTAAAACCCAACTTTTCAAAAATTATACAAAAATCAGTCGCTTTTAGTTGTAAAAAAAATGACATTTATGCTCAGAATTGATTAGTTTGATAAATAATACTGTTTAAATACTGAAGCCATCGAACTCAACTAGTTTTAATTTACCTATAGTAGAAATTAGTTATTTCAGAAGAAATTTTTGCTTTATGATGGGAGCTATATTTTATATACTTATACCCGGTCTACATATTTATTTTGCCAGATAAGTCCAGAATCAAAATCAATTATGTTTATAATAAAAATATTTTACATATTAAAAATTAGCACTATAATAGTAGTATATTATGTATATGCAGTTTTTTATGGCGTTTTTTTCATACCTGATAAAAAGGGCGATTTTTTAAAGATTTTACAAAAATTCCAATAAAAAATTTTATTTTTTACTTTATTAAGATTTTTACGCAATTTATAATTTGAAATCTCATTTCATAAGTTTTCGAGTAAAACAATTTAAATTAATTCTACGATTTTTATATTGTCATAAAAATTTAAATTTCGTAAATTTCGAATTTCGTACGACTTGCGGTCAATCTATGTAAATAATTTAATCTCAGCGTAAATTAAAATATTTTTATAATCAAGAGATTTGATGAAAATTTTTTCGCTTGTTAGCGTAAAGCACCCATGTAAACAACCACCCAGAAAACCCACTTTAATCAGTGTTAACAAAGATGTTTTAAGGTTTGTTTTCTCAAATAGAGCGCAAGCTCTTAAGAATCTTAACTAGAGAACTTCGAGTTATAAAAAATTTTAGGAACTTTGGATCAAGAAAAATGGTAAATTGAACTATAAATAAAAATTTGGTTTGTCCAAAGTTTAGTCTCTAAATATAATAAAAAATAATCTATTAAAATGTTTTTTTTTAGATTTTGTTTGTGTTATGTTTTATTCAGTCAGTTTTAATTTTCAAATATAAAGCAATATTTAATTTAAAAATTCACAAAAATCCCAACTTTCAATAAGTTTTAGCATTTCTGTGGCATTTACTTTCAAAAAGAAATGAGAGGTAAAAAAATTTGCGTTGAAATATAAATATAATATAAATATATAAAAATAAATATATAAATAAATATAAATAAATATATAAATATAAATAAATCAAAAAACTAAAATATACTTTTTATTTTAGTCTACCTTTAAAAACATTTAATTATATACGGCGGAGTTTGATTATAAGTTTGTCAGAATACTTTTAGAGCGCAGGTAAAACATCTTTATTAATTAAAGGTCATGACTAAAAATTCCACCTGTAATAAAAATAACTGAAAAACCCTTCATTTATTAAAATTTGCAACGCGAAATTATTCTTTACAAAAATTATTTTTTGGCATTTTTCATGGAGGAGTTTCCACTTATTACAGATAATAGAACGGGCTCGCTTCGCGGGGTAAAATTACGGGTTAACTTTTTTTTACGTGCTTAAGGATGCGAGTGAAAAATCAATTTTACATGGGTAAAAGTCGGGTTAAATTTTTCTATTGTTTTAAGAATAAAATTCATCCAACTCGAGAGGTATTTGCGAAATATTTCACCGTAGAATTAATCTTAAATAAAAAATAACCTACGCCCTTTGATTAGATTTTTTATTTTGCGCGAGGTGGTATTGCGGCGCGAGAAAAAGATTTAAAACAAATCATTTCAATCATTTTCTGTCCCATATGCGGCAGATTTATTTCTTTAAAAAATATATTTATTTTTTTATTTTATTGAAATGGATTTCAACGGGGTAAATATAAGGGTTTCTTCAGAATGCGACCCCAGAACAAAACTGGTTTATTGTTAAAAAATTAAATTAAATTTGATTATTATTTTATATAAATGGTTGCATAATTATTAGAGAAAGGCTTTCTGTCAAGTGTGAGTACATAAAAATTATTTTGTGTTCAATCAAATATAAAGCTTCTGATCAATAAAAGTGATGACAGCTCCCAAATGTTTAGTGCAAAAGCGATTCCAAAAACCTGTGTAGGAATTAATTATCAAAGTATAGTTCATCCCAAAATACTATTTTTGTTATTTAAAAATATTTTTTTATATTTTATAAATTTAAAATAGCAATTGGCGATGAAACATAATGTATCTTTTATGAAAACATGAAAAAAATCAAATTATATGCTGATTTTATATACAAGTTATGTTTATTTTATCTTTATAGTTTTAAACAAAATTATTATAAATTATCATACCTCAAAAAATTTTTTAAAAAATCTTTTAAAACTAAATGTTTGATAACTTGTATTTTCGAAAGCTCCCTTATCCTTCCAGGCCGTCGGCAAGCGAGCCGTTTGTGTTGCGTATTTGAATTAAGTTTCAGTTTTTGTCAACATGTCCAATTGTTCTTTATGAGTTTCTGGTATCGCTTTATTTGTAAATCGGCGAGCTTTTCTGTGATTCGGTTGAGCTCTTCGTTCCTATTATAAATAATTGATTCCTGAACTTTTATCGGTTCATTTCATCGGAACGCTGAGGCTGTTGGTTTGACCCGCCCGCCCGTGTATATACGAATCAATCAGATTTTCAGCTTTTTTCCTGTCAATAAGTGGAAACTCCTTCATGACAAATTGCCAATAAATAATTTTTTTAAAGAATAATTTTCTTGGCGTTTGTAATATTTTTTAATAAATCTAGAAGGGGTTTTTCAGTTATTTTTTTAATCGGTGGAATTTTTCTTCAACCAAGCCTTTTCTTATCGTAAGAAAAATGTTTATTTTGGCTTCGAATTAATAATTCTCTTACAAATTATATTTCAAAACTGCCGTATATAATTAAATGTTTTTAAAGGTAGACTAAAATAAAAAGTATATTTTAGTTTTTTGATTTATTTATATTTATATATTTATTTATATTTATTTATATATTTATTTTTATATATTTATATTATATTTATATTTCAACGCAAATTTTTTTCCTCTCATTTCTTTTTGAAAGTAAATGCCACAGAAATGCTAAAACTTATTGAAACTTGGGATTTTTGTGAATTTTTAAATTAAAATATTGCTTTATATTTGAAAATTAAAACTGACTGAATAAAACATATCACAAACAAAATCTAAAAAAAAACATTTTCATCGATTATTTTTTATTAAAGTTAGAGCCGAAACTTTGGACAAACCAAATTTTTATTTAAAGTTCAATATACCATTTTTCTTGATCCAAAGTACCTAAAATTTTTTATAACTAGAAGTTCTCTAGTTAAGATTCTTACGTGCTAGCGCTCTATTTGAGACAACAAACCTTAAAACATCTTTGTTAACACTGATTAAAGTGGGTTTTCTGGGGTGACTGTTTACATGGGTGCTTTACGCTAACAAGCTAAAAAATTTTCATCAAATCTCTTGATTATAAAAATATTTTAATTTACGCTGAGATTAAATTATTTACATAGATTGACCGCAAGTCGTACGAAATTCGAAATTTACGAAATTTAAATTTTTATGTCAATATAAAAATCGTAGAATTAATTTAAATTGTTTTACTCGAAAACTTATGAAATGAGATTTCAAATTATAAATTGCGTAAAAATCTTAATAAAGTAAAAAATAAAATTTTTTATTGGAATTTTTGTAAAATCTTTAAAAAATCGCCCTTTTTATCAGGTATGAAAAAAACGCCATAAAAAACTGCATATACATAATATACTACTATTATAGTGCTAATTTTTAATATGTAAAATATTTTTATTATAAACATAATTGATTTTGATTCTGGACTTATCTGGCAAAATAAATATGTAGACCGGGTATAAGTATATAAAATATAGCTCCCATCATAAAGCAAAAATTTCTTCTGAAATAACTAATTTCTACTATAGGTAAATTAAAACTAGTTGAGTTCGATGGCTTCAGTATTTAAACAGTATTATTTATCAAACTAATCAATTCTGAGCATAAATGTCATTTTTTTTACAACTAAAAGCGACTGATTTTTGTATAATTTTTGAAAAAGTTGGGTTTTAAAATAATCTGACTTTCAATTTGTCTAAAAAACTTTTTATAACAAACAATTTTAATTGATTTTTTCGTGCATTACATATAGTTTTAAAAGGTCAGTTAGCCTTAAATAAAATCGATTTAAAAATGAAACATAAAAAAAATAACAATGTTAAAACAGTTTTTATTTTTTTAATATTTAAATATCGATTTTAACCATTTTTAGTGAATTCTACGTTATTTTGATGCAAATTTTAGAAGTAACAAAAAAACAAAATTTTCTCTTTTTAATGCTTTAAACTTGAACGTTAAATGCTTAAGATTGTTTCAATAGATAGTAATTTTATGTTTAATAGTGATGTTTCTACCTCCAATATTATGCTCTCCGGAACTCCGGCATTTTGAAGCGGAGGGGAGTTTTATAGAAGCTCCGGAGCTCCGCCATATAAATAAGCGATTTCAAGCGATCTAGCCTTGAAATATGTTCTATGTTATTCTACTTGCATATTTAGGACTTTTTTATTGTTTTTAATGCAAGTTTTTGAAAAAAAATTAGTTTACAAAAAATTTTTGATAAAATAATTTTTTAATATTACTCTTTAATTATTTTATGAAATTAGTACCAAAATAGGGCGGAGCTCTGGAGGTCTGGAGCTCCGGAGCTCGGAGTTCATCACTAATGTTTAATACTAAAAAATTTAAAATACGTTTAAATAAAATTTAATTAACGAGGTATTTTAATTTTGCTGAAAAAAATTTGAACTTCAAATTTTATGCTAAAAATCCATAGTTATAATACTTATATATGTGGATTTTTTGATGAAATTGCTTGTTTCGTTACAAAAAATAATTTTTAAAATAATAATCCGATTAAAAAACAGTTTAGGCTAAAAAAATAATATACGAGCGTTATGTAAGTTTTGACGCATTTCTCATATTTTTTTGTAAAAAAAGGCTACTTCGAGAAGATATTTTTTGAAAAGTTCAAAAATATGCCCTGCTATATAAAAAAAAATCAAAAAATTTAAAAAATGCAAAAAAATTGAATATTATTAATTTCAAAATTTGAAACTACTGAAGTTTTAAATCAAAACAAAATACTTCTGAAAGTTCAGTTTAATAAGCTTTTAAAACCTTCGAAATTATTTCCATTTTTGCAATTTTTTATTAATGTAAAAATAAAAATTTTGTGATTTTAGAAAATTTGCGCGATGGTTCTCTTCCCCCAATAACTAACCAAATAAAACCTTAGTTTAAATAAAAAAGTGGTTTTGATAATCCAAAACTATGGGATTTTGATTTAGAAACAAAAAACAAAAAACAAAAAAGCTTTAGCATTCATTTCCAACCCTATAGTACATGTAATAGTTCCGTGGCACTGTAGGATGTCAGCACGCACTTTTAAATTTTTAATGGTTTCAAATACGCAAATAATGGTGCGGGGTTTTTTTTAAGACATAAACAAAAAAATTTTAAACCGTCAAACATTTATAAATTGGGAGACGCGAAAATCTAAACGAACAGAAAAAACTTTTTAAGATAGGTTTAGGTGTAATTAGATCTAGTTTTATTGTAGCGTTTGGTTCTAAATTATCTATATCTTTATTAATGATACTAAATTTAAATAATTACACTATATACTCAGTGGTTGAGAGTATTGGAACGGTCGTAAAATTGAAAAAAAAAATTGAAATGCAAAAACTAAAATCAGAGTCCTAAGTAGAAATTTGCATTAGGTTTCAACAGCTTAAAACATATGGTTCTAAACTTACAGCTTCAAGTGCTTAATTTTTTTGCATTTTTTAAATTTTTTCGTTTTTTTTTTTTAATAGCAGGGCATTTTTTTAGAATTTTCAAAAAAATATCTTCTCTGGAAGTAGCCTTTTTTCAAAATATTGGAATGAGTTCAAAAGTTACATAACGCTCGTATATTGTTTTTTTAGCCTAAACTGTTTTTTAATCGGATTATTATTTTAAAAATTATTTTTTTGTAACGAAACAAGCAATTTCATCAAAAAATGCACATATATAGTATTATAACTATGGATTTTTAGCATAAAAATTAAAGTTTAGATTTTTTACAGCAAAATTAAAATACCTAGTTAATTCAATTTTATTTAATCGTATTTTAAACTTTTTTAGTATTAAACATTAGTGATGAACTTGCCAACTTCAAGACTACAACCTCCGGAGCTTCGCCCTATTTTGGCACTAATTTCATGAATAATTAAAAAGAAATGACATAAATTATTTTATTAAATTTTTCATTAAACTAAATTTTTTCAAAACTTATTAAAAACAATAAAAAAGTCCTAAATATGCTAGTAGAATAACTTGAAACATATTTCAAGGTTAAATATGCTTGAAATCACTCATTTAAGGGGCGGAGCTCCGGAGCTTCCAAGCTACCTCCGCTTCAAATTGCCGGAGCTACGGAGCATAATATTAGAGTTAGAAACATTCACTATTAAACATTAAAAATACATCTATTGAAACAATCTTAAGCATTTAACGTGCAAGTTTAAAGCATTAAAAAGAGTTTTGTTTTTTGTTACTTCTAAAATTTGCATCAAAATAACGTAGAATTCACTAAAAATGGTTAAAAACGATATTTAAATATTAAAAAAATAAAAACTGTTTTAACATTGTTATTTTATTATGTTTCATTTTTAAATCGATTTTATTTAAGGCTAACTGACCTTTTAAAACTATATGTAATGCACGAAAAAATCAATTAAAATTGTTTGTTATAAAAAGTTTTTTAGACAAATTGAAAGTCAGATTATTTTAAAACCCAACTTTTCAAAAATTATACAAAAATCAGTCGCTTTTAGTTGTAAAAAAAATGACATTTATGCTCAGAATTGATTAGTTTGATAAATAATACTGTTTAAATATCTGAAGCCATCGAACTCAAGCTAGTTTTAATTTACCTATAGTAGAAATTAGTTATTTCAGAAGAAATTTTTGCTTTATGATGGGAGCTATATTTTATATACTTTATACCGGTCTACATATTTATTTTGCCAGATAAGTCCAGAATCAAAATCAATTATGTTTATAATAAAAATATTTTACATATTAAAAATTAGCACTATAATAGTAGTATATTATGTATATGCAGTTTTTTATGGCGTTTTTTTCATACCTGATAAAAAGGGCGATTTTTTAAAGATTTTACAAAAATTCCAATAAAAAATTTTATTTTTTAATTTATTAAGATTTTTAAGAAATTTATAATTTGAAATCTCATTTCATAAGTTTTCGAGTAAAACAATTTGAAATTAATTCTACGATTTTTATATTGTCATAAAAATTTAAATTTTCGTAAATTTCGAATTTCGTACGACTTGCGGTCAATCTATGTAAATAATTTATATATCAGCGTAAATTAAAATATTTTTATAATCAAGAGATTTGATGAAAATTTTTTCGCTTGTTAGCGTAAAGCACCCATGTAAACAACCACCCAGAAAACCCACTTTAATCAGTGTTAACAAAGATGTTTTAAGGTTTGTTTTCTCAAATAGAGCGCAAGCTCTTAAGAATCTTAACTAGAGAACTTCGAGTTATAAAAAATTTTAGGAACTTTGGATCAAGAAAAATGGTAAATTGAACTATAAATAAAAATTTGGTTTGTCCAAAGTTTCGGCTCTAACTTTAATAAAAAATAATCGATGAAAATGTTTTTTTTTAGATTTTGTTTGTGATATGTTTTATTCAGTCAGTTTTAATTTTCAAATATAAAGCAATATTTTAATTTAAAAATTCACAAAAATCCCAAGTTTCAATAAGTTTTAGCATTTCTGTGGCATTTACTTTCAAAAAGAAATGAGAGGTAAAAAAATTTGCGTTGAAATATAAATAAATATAAATATATAAAAATAAAAATATAAATAAATATAAATAAATATATAAATATAAATAAATCAAAAAACTAAAATATACTTTTTATTTTAGTCTACCTTTAAAAACATTTAATTATATACGGCAGTTTTGAAATATAATTTGTAAGAATTATTAATTCGAAGCCAAAATAAACATTTTTCTTACGATAAGAAAAGGCTTGGTTGGAAGTAAAAATTCCACCGTTAAATAAAATAACTGAAAAACCCCTTCTAGATTTATTAAAAATATTACAAACGCCAAGAAAATTATTCTTTAAAAAAATTATTTATTGGCAATTTGTCATGGAGGAGTTTCCACTTATTGACAGGAAAAAAGCTGAAATCTGATTGATTCCTATATACACGGGCGGGCGGGTCAAACCAACAGCCTCAGCGTTCCGATGAAAGGAACCGATAAAAGTGCAGGAATCAATTATTTATAATAGGAACGAAGAGCTCAACCGAATCACAGAAAAGCTCGCCGATTTACAAATAAAGCGATACCAGAAACTCATAAAGAACAATTGGACATGTTGACAAAAACTGAAACTTAATTCAAATACGCAACACAAACGGCTCGCTTGCCGACGGCCTGGAAGGATAAGGGAGCTTTCGAAATACAAGTTATCAAACATTTAGTTTTAAAAGATTTTTTAAAAATTTTTTGAGGTATGATAATTTATAATAATTTTGTTTAAAACTATAAAATAAACATAACTTGTATATAAAATCAGCATATAATTTGATTTTTTTCATGTTTTCATAAAAGATACATTATGTTTCATCGCCAATCGCTATTTTAAATTTATCAAATATAAAAAAATATTTTTAAATAACAAAAATAGTATTTTGGGATGAACTATACTTTGATAATTAATTCCTACACAGGTTTTTGGAATCGCTTTTGCACTAAACATTTGGGAGCTGTCATCACTTTTATTGATCAGAAGCTTTATATTTGATTGAACACAAAATAATTTTTATGTACTCACACTTGACAGAAAGCCTTTCTCTAATAATTATGCAATCATTTATATATAATAATAATCAAATTTAATTTAATTTTTTAACAATAAACCAGTTTTGTTCTGGGGTCGCATTCTGAAGAAACCCTTATATTTACCCCGTTAAATCCATTTCAATGAAAATAAAAAAATAAATATATATTTTAAATAAATAAACCTGCCGCATATGGGACAGAAAATGATTGCAATGATTTTTTTTAAATTCTTTTTTCTCGCGCCGCAAAACCACCTCGCGCAAAATAAAAAATTTAATCAATGCGCGTATTTTATTTTTTATTAAATTAATCCTACGGGAGAAAATATTTAACCACCTCTCGAGTTGGATGAATTCTTATTCTTAAAACAATAGAAAAAATTTAACCCGACTTTTACCCAGGTAAAATTGATTTTTCACTCGCATCCTTAAGCACGTAAAAAAAAGTTAACCCGGGGTAAATTTTAACCGCGCGTCAGAATGCGCGCCCTGTTCTTTTTTTCTGTTTATAATTATTGTTGTATAAAATTCACACGTTTTTATAATAATCGTTCTCTATTAAAAATGAAATAAAGTGATAATGCATCACAATATTGATTTCCATATTGTTGCCAGTTAGAAATAAACTAATCAATTATTATTACATAAACCAAATTTGATAATTTAATCATTTGATAAAGGTTTTACTGTGGTATATAGCAGTTTTTTTTATAAAATGAAGACTAGTTCCCTTGGAACTCCGGAGCAACCCCAGGAGCTCCAGAACTCCGCGCTTTTTTTGAATTAATTTAATTAATAATTAAAAAGTAATCTTACAAAGTAATGTTTCAATAAACAATTTTTTAGCTACATTTTTTTTCAAAACTTATAGAAAACAATAAAACACGTTGTATTTTAAGGACCTTTAAAATGGCGGATAGTATTCGTGATTTGCGACTATATGTTTTGCTCCGTGGGGATCAAAGTGAGAGAAGCTAAAAATTGGAGATTTTCACGTTCATTGAAAGTTTCACGTTCGTTTTTTTCCAAAACGCTCATTGCCTCAATGTAATTTTATAGCGTAATAATGCTGTCGAGATATTTAACAGTGAACAACTTCCGTTTAAATGAAAATGTTTTTACCATCGTCAGAAGTCTTAAAAACGTGAATAGAATAATATAATACACATTTCAAGCTCAATAGGCGGATATTAATACATAACTTTTTTCTAATAAACGGAGATCCGAAGTTTCCTCTGTTTTGAATGGCCGGAGCTCCGGAAAATAATATTAAATGAGTAAGAACATCATTAGTCTAGAAAGGTGTATCCGCGGTTTAAAAAAAGCTTAAAACAATCACGCTCGATTTAATCGCAGTTTTTTTATGAACGCCACTGGATACTGCAGAAGGTGTTTAATAGATGATTCACCTCTGATTATACTTTTAAATAAATTACGAGTAAGTTAAGCTTAGAATTTTTTTTGAAGGTACGTAGTTGCAAATTATTCCTTCAAAAATTAAACAGCAAAAAAATAAACTGCTAGTAAACAACATGTAATCCAAAAACTAATGTTCCGTTTTAACAAGCTTTTTAACTAAAACCATAATATCCTAATTTTACTATACTAAGGTTTTTTGACTCATCAAAAGTAACCATTAACAAGCCAAAATAGCCCAATTGGTTTAAGAAAACGTATGAACGTTGGTTCTTAAGTATAATAGCAGTTCATTTTAAAATTTTGAGAACAGAAGTAATGACCAGTAATGATACATCAAAACAATTTTTCACTCCAGAAATATGTTGCTTAAGAATTTTTAGTTCGAAATAAATATCCTATTATTTCGTTTGAGACCAACAAGCTAAGTGGAAACAAAACGTAAGAACTAACTACAAGAAAATGTAGACTTTTATATTTTGACAAGTTTTTAAATTATTTTGGGTTTTACTATCGTTTTATTTTTAAATAAATTCTTACATCTTTTGGGATTTGATTGACTGAAGCAGTACGGGAAAATATGAAGTTAAAAGAACGTATCATAAAAGTTTTAAATTTGTTTATATTTTAACCACAGGACGTTATGTTGTCTTCTAATAATTTTATCAATTAAATTTTTTAATATTTTATAAATCACGGACAAGTGAAAATAATTTGATAATGTCTCAATTTCAATGTCAAATTAGAAATAATTCAGAGCAAAACAATGGTTATTTAAACACGGGTATCTAAAACAAATCAAATCTTCTAATATTGAACGGATTTGCATGGCCTAACAATCAGCAAGTTTTATACAAAAAAATATTAAGGTAGCCCTTAAACTGGCAGTATACCATTAAATTGCAAATATTTTTAAATCAACTCAAATATTTTTAATATTTTGCAATGCATTAATTTCATTCTATATTTTTTATAAAATTGATGCACTGACAAAATAGATACGCTTAAAAATTAAGTCAATTTGCCTTAAATGGTTAAAAACAGGGTATCAAAACCGATCTTGTTAGGAATTCTTGCACCCTCAACCTCGATATAAAATCCAAAATGCTGAAATTTAGCTTGATGTGTTTGTTTTCACAAAAGATTTGCTCTAATTAATTTTTACTATGTCGATGACAAAATTAAATTTGATTTTGATGGTATACTGCTTTTTTAACATAATTTTAGCCATTTTCGATTTATTAAGAAAATTTTGTCCAGTACTAATCTTAATCGAAGGATTAATCTCAATTAAAGGATCGAAGTATTAATCTTAATCGAAGAAAAGTTGCAAACAAAAAATAGAACCAAAACTTTTTTTCCTATTCAGATTTTTTACAAAACATTGTTTGTTCAATATTTTTCTGAAATAAATCATTATATAAACCCTATGTTTTATTTACAGGTCTTGTTTCCGAAAATATTATTAATATCCGTCTAATATTTTAGTGACCAACTATTGTATTATTTGGTTTAATTTGTCTAAGATACCCGTCGTATAAACTACATACTCAGCAACCAGCAATTAATTCTGTTAGTAAAAAAACATAGGGTAACTGACTTAATTTCGGCCACCTTTTTTTATTTTTTTGAATAAGTTTTTTCTGGCTTTTTCAATCAAGCCAAAATTTGGCCTAAAAATCAAACAATAGCTATATTTGTTATTCCAGTGCAAAATTTGAATATTTCTGTTACACTTAAAAATCAGTGAAGGTTTAAACTTTTTTTTAAAGTGGCCGAAATTAAGGCGCGTGCCATTTATTTCGGCCACCTACAAAGAACTGGCTATAACTATTGCTTAAACGAACAATAAAAATTTCTAAAGGTTGCAAATTTACTCTTAGGTATTGTTTTTGGTACATATAACTTAATTTTTCTCGTTTGCGAACTTTAATAGTTATTAGCAAGACTTTAAATAATTATGTCAAAACCTTAAAAAAACAAGTTTTAATAATTTCTATTTTTTGTTCAATTTTTATTTTTGGCTTAAAAAAACGTCAAAACAAAGTCAAACGAGCAAAAAAATTTCTTTATAAATACGGTAGTACAATGATATTTAAAAACAGCAAAAAACGGCAGGTTCTTTCACCTAAATTTTCAGGTGGCCGAAATTAACGGAATTTTAAAATGCGCAGTTAGTTAAACGCATTGCAAAATGATTTTGAAGAAAATATCAAAACATGAAAATTAACAACTTTGAGCCTTAAATAGACGATATTTTAAGGTTATATATTGCTTCGTTCTAAATTGGATGCAGTTTAAACACAAAGCAAAAATTAGGAAAATGACAGAAAATTCACTTTTTGTATGAAAATGTTGATAATGTAGAATAACAAAAATAAAAAACTTTTGCAAAAACACTTTATTCAACATTAATCCAGTTACTTTTGTGCTAGTTCTTTTGTGTTTTAAAAATAAGCCAATTTTCTAATACCCTAAATTGGTGGCCGAAATTAAGGCGTGGCCGAAATTAAGTCAGTTACCCTATTTGATTCATTTAAAAAAATTTAAAAAATTTCTAAAAAATTTTTATATAAAATTAATCACCGGAAAACGATGTTGACTGACATAAACAAACACGACTGAGGTTATCATATTGAAAGCGAAATAAAAATAGCAAATTAAATTATCAAAGCTACCAAGCGGCGCTGAGAAGCTGAACGCAGCTAACAAAAGCACGGTAATAACCAGAATAATAAGGCTTACAGTTTTGGGTGAAAATGCCATCTGAGGGCACAATATAGCCCCTCCTATAGGCTTTCTCCAAGCCCTCGAAAGCTGTCTGACTTCGTAAAAAACCCATGGTAACTCGGCGTTCGGCGGCGGTAGACATGCTTTAACTATACAAAGAAAAAAATGTAACTAAATTTAGGAGATTATCCACCAGGCACAGTGCAGTGTTTTGTTTATTACACACGTGGGCGAAATCTGCCCAATAATACTTATATCGAGTAAGATATAGAGGAGAATAAGACGATAAACAAAAGAAACACGCATTTTCATAGTGAGTGTAATTTAAGTGCAAAAAAAAAGATAGCAAATTAACGCGTGGCCAGCTCGGAATCGTTGGAGCCGACTTACGAAAGCCAGAACTTGGAGCCGTCGAAATTTTTTTAAAAAAGTTTGATTCACGAAAATGAAAACTTATACAGCACAAAATAAAAAAAAACTGGTTTGGGCTTAAGTTATATAGGCTTAGGCTTAGGTATAGGTTTAAGCGATTTGCAAGTTTAGGCATCCACTTGCGGCTGCAAGTTCATTATTTTCGACCCCAACCTTCCGCTTTAAAATTCATCGGTTCCTAGTACTCCCAATTCATAAGGTCAATCATATATAAGATATTATAAGTTCAAAATAATTCAATAAAAATTATTCGCATATAACAATAGGTTATATTTATGGCAAGTAAAAAATTCAAAAGCAAAATCATTCGCAAGAAAAAAATATTTTTGTCAATATAAAAAAATTTAAAACACTAGGTATGTTTTCACTTATAAAAAATTAGTAGCTGTTGTTTTTTTAACAAGAGGATAACAATAAGCTTATAAATTTTAGATGACTAGACACGGCCCTTTTTAATGCTGAATAGCCCATAGGAAAACCGATAACAAAAATATATGCATTAAGTTTATACATTTTATTATCAAAAAACATAAAAAAGTTATTATATTCCTCGACAGTCGAAACTGCAGATATCGTTTTTTTCCATTTTTGATGTGTAATTGGTTTTTTTTTTGCTTTCCAAGTAATATCTATTTTTACTTTAGCATAAATCTAAGACAAGCTTTAATATGATTAAGTTTGCAAAAGCTCCTAAATTTTTAAAAACAGCGGTTTTTAGCATAAAAAATAACAAACGATTGCAAAACACACCTTTCCAGAGATCGACCTAACTTTTAGGTGCGCACCTAAACTCAGATTTAGGTGCGCACCTAACTTGGGACTGTTCCACAGAGCGACCTAAAGTTGGGCACCCAAATGGTCACGTAACTCTGGGATTTAGGTAAGCATATTTAGGTCAGCCCCGAGAGTGTCGAACGTCAGTTAGATGCGCACCTAACTCCGTATTTCGCACTGTTTTTACGCATTATTATTCCAGAATGGTGTTTATGCTTCCAATTTTCTATATTAACAATGACAAAAATAATATCAGAGTGATTCGTGGAAGAAAAAATTTACTTCAAACTTTAATAGAAAAAAATTAAAGCCGTTATCGATTAGGAAAGTTAATTTTGTCAAACTCTGTGACTTTTTTAGCAATGATTTTGGAAATAAAATTAATGCAAGTTTATAAACTGAAATATAAATAATGGCTGTTACTTTTTTTTATAATTGTTTTATTGAGTTTGTTTCTTACAGAAATTTGCACGTACCGCAAAGTTCACAGTGCAGTAGCATTGCCACCGCTAGGTACACAATGGCTGTAAACTGCGCAGGTTAACAAATTTTGTCAATCAATTAATGAACAAAAATAATACATTTAAATCTTAAATATATATTCATCCTTCTATGCAAGTATGTTTGAAATGGGTCAAAACCTTAAATTTATCTTTCATAAAAAAGCATTTCGTTTCCGGAACTTTCGTCGGTTTTTATTTCTTCTTTCAAAATCTTCGGAAATCTTCGTCATTTGGGTTTAATTTTTTGATGTACTTTTAAAAAAACTATCGGTTTTTAGCTTCAATACAACCTTTGAAAAGAAAAAAACTTTCTTTACTGGGAAGCTTCTGTTTTAAATGTGGTATTGTTTATAAAATTATATTCACCCAAAAGACGATTTATCCAAACACGAGATGTTGAAAACGAGGTGTTTAAAGAAGTAATTAAAACAGAAGAAACTTTGGCACACTAAACATTTGGGGTTTTTTTTTCAAAATATTAGTTTTTTTTTGTGTTAAAAACGCAATAATTTCAGTGTTTTTTATGTTGTGTTTGCGTTTATGTTAAATTATAATATTTTTATTGATTTTTTATAGTGCACGAGTTCCCACGCGTGTTTTCTGCAAGATAGCTGTCACCGGTGACAGAGTTGTTAAATAAACACAACAGCACTGGTAGCTAGCTAACTATATCACCTCGCGGTAATAGCTATCACCATGAGGTGGCATTTCCATTTCAGTGTAAACACTTCCTATGTTTAATGTTGGACACAACTGCTCCGGTGATAGCTATCAACGGTTGCACTATTGATAGCTACAATTGGCATTGCCACCTCACCTCAGTGTGAACCGGCTTAAAGGTGCGATGCGGAGTAAACTTTTTTGTTTTCGATTTTAACAATTTTTTATAAAAACCTTACCCCTACCCCCAATAGCCCACAAAAATTTTTTCAAAAAAATATCTTTAGTGATTCCGGAGTTATAACCCACCAAACAACAACAATTGACGTTTTTCAACAATTCTGTACGTAAACGATTGCTTAATGGGTATAACGTATTACGTTACAAATTATGCACTCAAAGAAAGAAGCTACTTTTTATTTTAATTTAATACCTTGATCGTTAAAATTGGTGCAGTATTTGTCAAGATATTGCGTTTCTCGTACAAAAAACCCTCAATTTTTTCGTGAAAAACATCAAACGACGGCAGCGATTTTATAAAGGATGCCCAACCTTTTTTTCATTCACTTCGGGTTTTTAGCGAAAAAATCGAGGGTTTTTTTGTACGAGAAACGCAGTATCTTGACAAATACTGCACCAATTTTAAAGATCAAGGTATCAAATTAAAGTAGAAAGTAGCCGCGTTTTTTAAGTGCATAATTTGTAATTTAAATCAATATACCCATTGAGCAATTTTTCACTTAAAGAATTGTCGAAAAACGCCATTTTTGGAAGTTCATAACTCCTGAACCACTAGAGATATTTTGTTGAAAAAAAATTTTGTGGGTTAATGGGGGCAGGGGTAAGGTTTTCATAAAAAATTATCAAAATCGAAGGCAAGAAATTTAACTCCGAACCGCACCTTTAAGGGTTTCTTTAAAAATGGCGAATTTCCCACTGGGAGCGAGTGTGTGGGAGCATTGGCGGTCCCCACTCCCCATATTCGTAACAAGCTCCTTTTAATGATCAATAAAAAATAAATAAACTATAATAATATGTTGTTTAAAATCATAAAAAAGTTCGAAACAATCACGCCCTGAGCAAAGCGAAGCACGAGAACAAAAATTAAAATTAGTTTTTCAACAAAAAATTTTTTTTTCTGGTTGATAAAAAGCTCCCAAAAAACGTTTCTAGCAAAAAATCCAAGGTGTCAACGTGAAATTCTGGGCGCCATTGGCGTCGATTTAGCATAATAAAACACATTCTTTCAAAATATTATGGACATACATCGTGAAAAAACAGACAATACCAATACCAATCAACCAATTCCTATTCAATTATAAGCATATATTTGTTGTTTTTTTTTTTGAGGAGGAGGGGGTTCCCTACATTTTTACGATTTTTTATGAAACAAAAAGATTTGTACGATCTTCAAAAAAGAAAAATATTTTGAGCCGTACGTACGAGTTAAAAATCAGCAAATGCCTGCGCACGCATTTAGGTGGGCCCCTAAATGAGTTAGGTGGGCACCTAAACGGCTTAGGTGCCCACCCAGCTAGGTGCGCACCCAAATGCGATTTGTGGAACAAAAATTAGGTGCTCACCTAAATTGTTTAGGTGCACCTAAGCAATTTAGGTGGGCAACTAAGCAATTTAGGTGGGCACC
>JASAMX010005377.1:0-11886 GCA_030248175.1 Microlaimidae sp. YZB2_3
TTAAAAAATAATGCTGTGATTTTGAATAAGTTTTGGAGAAATTATAGCATACAAAGAAATGACAAAATTGGTAATATTCTTTAATCATTCATGAAATTAGCAAAAAAGTACTAAACTGGGACCTAAAAGAAACATAATTATTTTAGCTGCTAAAGTATATTTTTATAGTTTTGATTTTAAAAAATCATGTGTATGAATTTAAATATACTTTGTGATTTGTTTTTTTTTGTTTTTAAAAACAGTTAGTTGTATAAAGCACATAAATAATTGTGTTTTTGGTAAAATGTTTAAAAAAACTTTGGTTTTAGAGCAAACATATGTGAATTTTGAAAAAAAAAACAAAACTCAATCTTATCACAATCGACTTGTAAACTTTTAAAGTTTTTAAACAGTTCATACATAATTCTTTATGTCTTTTAAAATATTTTTTGTCCAAAAACTTGTTATAAAAAGTTCAATTTATTTATTGGGCCGCATGCTCTAAGAACCTCTAGCGTCAGACGAAAACTTTTTTAACCTTCTGAATAGGGATGCCGCGCGAACCACAAAAATATTAAACACCGTGTTAAATTGCGAGAACTGTGAAATACCCGTTGAAGAAAAAAATCAGTAACCACAAACTCAAGAAGCAACGCCGAAAAAAAAAGAAGATTTTTTTATTATTGATATTTCTCGGCTCTCTGAAAGGATAGCTCCCGCCTGAGTCTGCACCAATTCAGGAACTGGCGAATTAGCGGCAGCATTTTCGAGAAATATCAATAATAAAAAAATCTTCTTCTTTTTTTTCTTATTTTTTCATTTTTTTATTATTGTTGGGAAATTTACTTAAATTTAAAAGTACTATGATTAATTTTTACGCCAAAAACTATTTTTACGCTTTTATTTTGAAGAGTAAATATACTCAAATTTGAAAAATACTTTATCAAGCTAATTGTTTGCAATTAAGTTGAGTTTACATGTTACCTTTACATTATTTTCGTTTTTTATTTGTTTTATGTTTTTATTTTTATGTAACAAGCATGCCTGTTAGTCAAGCATCTCAGCAATATAATTCAAATTATGACACCTCAGGCATCTCTAAAGGATTTTGACAATGTTAAACTAAGCATAAATTGTGAACCAGGTTGTATTTTACATATAATTTACCTTTTTACAAGCTATGATGTATAAGATCAGTTTTAAAATGTGGAAAAATACAACCTGGTTCACAATTTATGCTTAGTTTAACATTGTCGAAATCCTTAAGAGATGCCTGAGGTGTCATAATTTGAATTATATTGCTGAAATGCTTGGCTAATAGGCATGCTTGTTACATAAAAATAAAACATAAAACAAATAAAAAAACGAAAATAATGTAAACTGTAAAGGCACCATGTAAACTCAACTTAATTGCAAACAATTTAATTGATAAAGTATTTTTTAAATTTGAGTATATTTACTCTTCAAAATAAAAGCGCAAAAATAGTTTTTGGCGTAAAAAATAATCATAGTACTTTTAAATTTAAGTAAATTTTCCAACAATGATAAAAAAATCTTCATTTTTTTTGGCGTTGCTTCTTGTTTTTGTGGTTACTGATTTTGTTTCTTGAACGGGTATTTCACAGTTCTCGCAATTTAACACGGTGTTTAATATTTTTGTGGCTCGCGGGGCATCCATATTCGCAAGGTTAAAAAAGTTTTCGGCTAACGCTAGAGGTTATTAGAGCATGCGGCCCAATAAATAAATTGAGTTTTTCATAACAAGTTTTAAACAATTTTAAAAGACATAAAGAATTATGTATGAACTGTCTAAAAACTTTAAAAGTTTACAAGTCGATTGTGATAAGATTGAGTTTTGTTTTTTTCGAAATTCACATAAGTTTGCTCTAAAACCAAGGTTTTTTTAAACATTTTACCAAAAACACAATTATTTATGTGCTTTATACAACAAACTGTTTAAAAAAAACAAATCACAAAGAATATTTAAATTCATACACATGATTTTTTGAAATCAAAACTATAAAAATATACTTTATCAGCTAAAATAATTATGTTTCTCTTAGCTCCACGTTCAGTACTTTTTTGCTAATTTCATGAATGATTAAAGAATAATACCAATTTTGTCATTTTTTTTCTATCATTTAATTTTGCAAAACTTATTTAAAATTACAGGACTGTTTTGAAAGTAACATCGATTTAATTTTGGGGGTACTTTATTTATAACAATAAACCCATAAAGATTATTGCATGTTAAATTGGTTATTGCATGTTAAATTATGCCTTCAATACTGCGTTTTTTGCGAATATAATAATAAATAATAAAAATAAATAAATAAATCGACATATTTCAAGGTTAATATTATAAATAAGTTTAAAAATATACTGGACCGCACGTTTAACTTTAAGTAGTTTTTGTTTTGTGGAATTAAATGATATTGACGCATGAACTTTTTTCTTTCGCTATTTTTTTCTTTGATAGCGTTCAATAAAAAATGCCGCCAATTTATGATCGGCTATATGCTGGAATTTTCACCTTTCCATAGGTAGAAAATCCATAATATAAAGCTTTAATAATGATAAAATAAGATTATGCGTTAAACCAGTTTAAAAACTTGACAATCAGCAACTGTAATAAAGGAATTCTGGGTTATTTTTCAAACTTTTGAACTCGTTTTAAGTTTAATGTTATGTGTGTTACCTCGTGTGTATTTGTAATCCAAGTTTTTAAAAACTTTTGGCAACAAAAAAACAAAACTTTTGTACTATTTTTTAATGTTTTAGGTTGATGTGTAAAGTCTATGATATTTTGTTAAATTTTCAAAGTAATGACAAACTAAAAAAAATTAAAACTTTTTTAATTGTTTTCTTTCAGAACATTAATCCTAGAATTCCGTCCCACGCTTTTTCCACACCTGCATGCCATAAAACATGAACAATTGCGCAACAAAAGGCTACAGGCAAAGAGAAGGAGAACAGACACCTTCAATTACAGGCCATGGCCTTTCTGTGTTTCCAAGTCAGCTGGTAGAAAAACAGGAAACACTTATTATGGCATAGTAAGGCAATAAATAATAAGGGGATTAATTTTAATATTTGTGAAAAAAATACTCCAAGTCCAAACTAAATCAAAATAACCCAAAGTTTTTTATAATCAAAAGGTGAAAATAAAAATTTCGTTATTGCTATTCTGGATTAAATGACACAAGAATGAATTAATTTGCACAAGTGCATGAAAATTAAATTTTGTCGACGACCAATTGTGCAGATAATATTCAGTAGCTGTATGCGATGAAAAAATTAAATTCTAGAAATTCGCTTTGAAAGATAGTTAAATAATGCTATGCAGTTGGTTTTAAATTGTAATTGACTTGACTTGTGTTTTAAAATTTACGTCTAATTTTTTTAACAACAAATATTAATTAAAAATATTAGTAAATTTTTATTTAATTTAAAAATCATACTCCCATACATCACAAGCAACATACCAAACACAACACACCAACACTCCATATACACAGCACTACAAACACTTTACACTCACATAACAGCAGGTTTCAACAAACCAAAACCATCACACCGCACAGTTATTGTAGCACTGGACATGTCCAAAGCTTTCGACACTGTCAATCACCACACTCATACACAAACTTGCACAGACACAAGTACCAACAACAATCCCAAGGTTCATAAACAACTACATCAAAGGCCGCAACGCATACACCACATACAACAATTACAAATTAAAAACAAAAACTCATAAAAACAGGAGTCTCATAATGCTCCTGTCTATCACCCACACTATTCAACATCTACACCGCAGACATTCTAGCACCACCACCAAACGTACACATCATAACATATGCAGACGACATCACAATATACGCATCACGCCCAAACCACCACATAGACAGCAACAAATACAACCATACTTACACGCAATACAAGCATGGACAAACAACAACCAACTCACACTAAATGCAGCAAAACAATATCCATGCTATTAACACCAGATCCTGTTGAGTACAACACACACCTATCACTAAAAATAAACAACACAACACTCATCACAACCAAAAAACCAAAAAATCTTGGTGCTCATTTTTGATCCCAAGCTCACATTCAACGCACACATCGCAAATACATACAGCAAAGCACGCAAAACACTCAAAATCATAAACGCACTTACAGCAACATTGTGGGGTAAACCAAAAGAAGCACTTACACACACATACAAGGCAATAATTTAACCAATAATCGAATACGACAGCACAGTTTGGGGCCCCACAACATCAAGCACACCAATGAACAAAAAGCAAACAATACAAAACACTGCTCTCAAGGTCGCAACAGGGTACACCACAGACACAAACACACACATCATACACACAGAGGCTAAAGTCCGCCCAATAGCAACACACATTCAACTCTACAAAAAATTGGCAGCCATGTACACAAACAATTCACTTAACTACTTAACACAACAACCTGCACCTTACACAACATAACATCTTTTCAAATGTACAAACACTAACACGACCTTGGGACCAGGGGACCTTTGGGCGAACCCCGTAGTGGTTGCAGATCTCCTACAAGAGTAGTAAAAGGGGGTGAGCAAGGCGAGGAGCGTGCCGGATGGAAATGACCAGAGTTAAATGAAACTCTGGCCGCTGGCAAAAGACAACATAGAAAGTGTGTGTAACATAAAGCAAGCAAAGCAGTAGGAAGACACTTTTGGGCAATTAATCCTTTAAAATTTTGGTATTACAAAAAACTAAAATTTTAACTAACTTAAAATTCTATGAAGTTGTTAGTGTCTTATCATAAAAAAGTCTTATTATAGCATCATTATTGACTATGTTATTAATACTGGGTGTGTGGTACTGTCTTGAAAATAATAAGATTTTAATATAATACAACGGCTAGTGAATGAAGTCATCTCTGAAGTTTTTATAAAAAGCCATGTATCCACACTAGATATCCACACTAGTTAAAGCTTAGATATTCGTCATGAAAAATATAACATAACAGTATAATGTAATACTAGTGCTTACAGGTGCGGTGCAGAGTCAAACTTTTTGTCTTCGATTTTGATAATTTTTTGTGAAAACCTTACCCCTGCCCCCAATAGCCCACAAAACTTTTTCAATAAAATATATTCAGTGGTTCAGGAGTTATGACTCCCATTCTAAAAAAGCGTTTTTGACAATTTTGACAGTTCAATTTTTGACAATTTTGACTATTTTTTGACAATGTGAAAGATTGCTCAACAGGTATTACGATTTAAGTACAAATTATGCATTTAAAGAAAGCGGTTACTTTCTATTTAAAAAAAAACTTTATTTATTCCGCGAAAAGCAGGATACACAAGGCCGATTTTACTCAGCACTAATTGTGCAACCGAATACTTCATATAACAATATTAACAAAGAATATTATCACAATGCAGTGTGTCTCAGAGGGGACTCGATCCAGGGACCTTAAGTATGCAAAACGTAAGATCTGCCACTGCGCCACAGCCTCGACTAATTAATTAATTTAATTAATAATACTTTAATTTGATACCTTGAGTATTAAGTCAAACGACGGCAGTGATTTGATGAAGTTGGCCCAAAATTTTTGCGTCGTTTCATATTTATAGCAAAAAAAAAATCATGGGTTTTTGCACGAGAAACGCAATATCTCAAAAAATAGAGCATCAATCTTAACAATCAAAATCTCAAATTAAAGTATAAAGTAACCGTTTTTTTGAGTCCATAATTAGTAACTTAAATCGTTATACCACCAGAGCAATTGTTCACATACAGGATTGTCAAAAAACGCCATTGTTGGGGGGTCATAACTCTTTAACCGCTGAAGATATTTTGTTAAAAACATTTTTGTGGGTTATTGGGGGCGGGAGTAAGGTTTTCACAAAAACTTATCAAAATCGAAGACAAAAAGTTTGCACCGCACCTTTAAACACTAACAACAAACAAAATCTTTAAAAGCTAAAGTTTATTATGAAACGTTTAAAAAATTGCAAAGCGGTAAACTTAAAAAAAACTTTAGTGCTAAAAATAACATTATGACAAGACAAATAACAAAACAAATTCTGGAAATATCTTAGAAGTTAAAGCTTGTTTAATTCTATAACAAATTGGGCTTAAAAACATTTTATATTCAATATTTTTTTTATTTGTCATCGTTTTGCTTTTTAAGGAAGTTTTATGTTCATTGACAAATTCCTGTGTTATTTTAATATTGATCTTTGACTTTTTAATAAATCAGTGTATGAGTCTTTGCGAAGCTTTAGGATTGTCCATGGTTTTAGTTTGAGTATATCTTTAAATATTATATATATATATTTTTTATTTATATTTTAGAGGACTGGCGGCAAAGATTTAGATGCTTTTCAAAATTCTGTCCCCATTACTACTACTACGACTACTACGACTATTTATATATTACAAAAAAAGACACTGAAATAACAGCTTTTAAAAAAGCCAATAATAAGTAATGAAGGTGTCAAAAAATGAATATAATCTTACTCAAAGCAGTTAAAGTCATTAACTTAATTCAAGCTTAATTTACAGTTTAAATCGATAAAAATTATTTGTTTGGTTCAAAAATAAAGTTTATTTTAATTATGTCATTGTTTACAAGATTCATTTCTGAAATATTACTTAACAAACAGAGTTACATAAAGGTATTTTACTAAAATTTAGTTAATTTAGTTGCTTAAACAAGAATGCATTAGAGTAAAGAATGTCCGACTGTGTGTTTAACAATTAACTTGATGATTTTTTGTCATGTAGAAATAAACAAATTGTTGAACACAGAATTCCTGGATAAAAATTGTCTACATAATACTGTCGAATAATTTAAAATATTCAAAATATTCCACGTTTTAATTTATAAAATAATTTGTACGTTGGATCCTACAAAAACCCAGAGTTTTTGACAACATTACGTGGAAAAAACATCAACCTAAAATTTTACGTTTCCAGTTTTTTGTTTGCAAACTAAAAAATTGGAAACACAAAAGCCATAGATGAAATTTTCTTTAATAATACTGTCAAATAAATCAAATTATTCAAAATAAAATGTAAAATAGTTCATACAAAATGTACGTCGGGATCAATAAAAAACACTAAATATTTGACAATATTACCACGAAAAAAACCCTCATCAAAAAGGTTTTTATTTTATTTACGTTCACAATTTTTTGTTTGCAAACTAAATATATTGTAAACGCAAAATTTATAGATACATTTAGATTAATCTACAGTATTACGTAGAAAAATTTTTAGGTAGAATATGTTGTAACAGAATTTTTAATATGATAAAAAATTTACTTTGTGTAATTTTAAGGTATAATTATGTAGGTATAATTAGAATAATTGTTTAACACCAATGTAAGTTTTACTTGCACAACTTTTAGTGGTAGATTAGTACCAATAACCGTTTCCTTCTTAACTAAGCTCCACCCTAATAAACTAATTAAAAATCAAAAAATTACTATGTTAAAGTAAGTCCTGAGTCTCGAAAAAAATTATGTGCATTCGTGTAAGTTAGGTAAAAATTAAAAAAAAATCGTAAGAAATTTTATAGAAAATTAACATACACTTAAAATACATGTTGCAATTATTCTTTGAGGTAGGGATAGTACTGGTACTGCACTGAAATTAAAATGAGGACCGTAATTTTACTAGTACTGTACAGGAATTTTTTTGGACAACCAGCATAGTACTGGTACTGGTACTGGAATAAAATCTGAATACTGTAACAACACTATCGGATACTAAGTGGGGATTTATGCCCAGTTGTATTCTCTAATTTTTGATGACGGTCCCAAAAATTTTTCATGCCCTAAGGCCCTACACTGGGTAACCCCTAAAATGTCAACTTTTGACACAGCCCTTTTACATTGGCCAATAATATATCATTTGAAAGCCCTCAAAGTGCTGATTTCAAAAATATAAATTTTAGCTTCTGAAGAATATGCTCTAAAATTTCAAGTAACCAAAATACAGATCCGATTTGTACCCCCAAAATTAGTATAAGGTGCTTTTTTGTTTTTATTGTATATAAGTTGAGTTTATGTTCGTATGAAAGTTCTATGCGTTTTGATTCCAAAAATGTTACATTTACGTTTATATTTCTTATGGTTACCTAGTTACACACCTCCGAATACCCCCACATTTGAAAAAGTGTAATTTTGCATTTTTTCCATTTTAAGTGTCGTGTTTATACTCATATGAAAGTTCTTGACACACTGAATTTGAAATTATATAGTTATTAATTTTGCTTCAGTAGTTTTTTTGCATTTTTTCTCCGATTTTTTGCACCCATCAATGTACCCCCTAAAATGTTTAGAGGGTCGTTTTTATATATTATTTCAATTAAATACCGTCTTGTTTGTACCCATATTAAAGTTCTTGACACGCTGCTTTCAAAAATATAATTTTTTTAACTAAAATCACTTACCATTTTTACAATAGTATATATTTCGCTGAAAATTTTTGTGGGCATGTACATTTGGTGTATCTAATTTGTTTTAAATTTTTATTGCGTAATATTAATTCTGGTTTTGTTAAATTGGGAAAAACTTTTTTAAAATGCCTTTTTTAAACGAAGCATATCTCAGCGTGGAATAGTCCACCAAAAATGTTAAAGATACCGAACTGACCGGAAAAAACTACCCTTTCTTCCAACATATAGTTTTCTTCTGTTTGTCACGTACAGCACGAGTTGTACACAAAAACCGACAGGGTATTCTAACTGTATCGTTCCATCTTAAATCACTTAATGGTTACCGATTTTACAACCCACAATGTACGCCCAAAAAGTGTAGGCCGCGTTCTATGGAACGCGACCTGCGTTCCAGCAACCCACGGGACGAGAAAAACAGGACGCGTTCCACAGATTTCAGCTGACCATATGCGGCATGATTAAAGATTTAAGCTGGGGGGAAAGACCTTTTGCAGCTGAGCCATAAAACACGGGCCGAGGTAGGACGTGTTCCAGAACCTGAAGACCGGCTCCAAAACCCGCCAAGATGACAGAAAAAAAAATGTTCCAAAAGAAAATAACGCATGTTTTCGTTTCTTTTTTCTTGTAAAATCAGAGACACATTTACGTTTAAAGAAATTTTTGAATGGTGCAAACTATTTAAATGTATATATAAAGCAAAGTATTTAGCATGATGCATATTATATAAGGATAATCTTAAATAAAAATAATGTCTAAACAAGATTACATTTTTTACTTGTTTAGAACTAATATAGGAATGAATTTATTATTTATTTGTATTTTATTGTACCAGTGACTAATTAATAAAAAAGCATACAATGTAATATTACACAAAAATAAAAATAAAAAACAAAATGTTCATAATCAGCACATTTTTTAACAATAAATCTGTTGTTTAATAATCGTTAATAATGTTTAATAATCGTTAAAATAACAATAATCGTTTAATATTACAGATTACAATGACTAAATTTGAAAATTATTTATGAAAATACTCAATTTGTAACAAAAATCTCGATTTTTGTAAAAAGGCGGGAATCAAACAACTCCTACATTATAAAACGCTTACAAAAACACGTCATAACCGTACAATTTTCTTTGATCCTCTCGTGTACCCATACAAATTCACGAGCTGAGCTAAATATAATTCAACCATAAATGCTATTTTTAAAGTTGTAAAAATATTTTCTTCAAGTTAAAATTTTAAAATACAAGTTATAGTTTAGGATGTTCTTAGAAAAAAAAACCTAAAGTTGACACCTACTATGATAGTTAATTGTCAAAATGTGAAATTTAAAAAAAAACTTGGAGCTTGTATTTTTAAGTTGCATAGTGGTTATTTGACTTTATTTAGCATACATCAATATTTAGCCTTTCCAATAAATAATAAGAGATAATAAAAGCCAAAATAATAGGAGACTTTTACATGATTTTAAAACCTTTGTTTCATTTATTAAAAAACTTTTTTTCTAAAAAAATCAGTGTTACTGCTTACGCAGGAGCTTAAATTACAAAATACGTCTTTTATTTATCTAAAACACACTATAAAACTTAGCGTTTTTGAAATAAAATGACCGGAATTCTGAATTTTCAGCTTTCCCCGGCTCCGGCTTCTACCGGGGTAAACTTTTTTACTACAGCGTTGGCCCTGCCAAATCCATTTTTTTATCCCGACCCCGGCATTCCCGAAAATTCTGCCACAGTCGACTCCAACCTATATTGTAATGTTGTATTCGATTAAACATACTATTCGTGGCAATATACAAAAATTATAGATTCAATACTGCAAATCTTGAGGTTAGCTAGGTTTGATTCGCCTATAGTAGTAATAAATAAGTAAAATTACTTCTCCCAACGAAAAATTTGCTAATATGGTTAAAAATATGGTTAAATATGGTTAAAAATGAGTAAAATTGAATTAGTTTTGAATAAAATACCTGTTACAATGCTCCAAAACAAAACAGGTGTTTTTTGAGAATTTTCCGAATTTACTATGGGTTTTTTTGGAGAAAATGTTCACTGGGGTTTTTTCAACGCAGAATAACGTTCTATACGGCGTTAGAAAAAAAAAAGTAATACAAATCAAAAATGCCCCCCCCCCCTTTGCATGGTCGCTTTAAATTTTTTGAAGTATTTTTGACCACTTGAAAATGGTGATATTTTCAAAAATTTTTTAGCAGTTTGATACCTTTAGTACATTATTAAAAATTTAAAAAAACCTTTAATAATAATTTCATATTAAAGCCCAGGCCATTTCTGTTTTTTGATATATAGAAATAGATTTAAGCACTTCTACAGCTTAAGTAATAACGCTTTAAAGAAAAGTCTTTTTTTTCACAGCATAAAAAGCATTCTTTTCTGCATGTGTAAATTCAACTCAAAATCCCGAACGACAGGAACGTAATACAATATATAATTGCATACCGTTAGAACCGCCTACTAATAGCAAATAACCTCGTATTAATTATAACGACTTATATATATTATTAACAAAGATACAGGCAGATTTTCGAGGGGAAGTTTTTGGCATATTTAAATTTTAAGTTCAATTCAAAATAAAATTGGCACCGAGCCAAAAATGAAAATTTAAGTTTTTAAAAAATTTTCGTTATTTTTCTGAGTAAAATGATATGCTTTTTTGTGTTTTGGTTGTTTCTTTACCAAGTTATTGCAAAAACAAAAAGTGGCCCGCCGCATATTTTGCTATATTGAGGGAGTTTGCCCCCCCCTGGTTCTTATGTTTTAAACCAACTGTTTTTAGTGCAAATTTCCTTTTTTGTCTTATGGTTTGGGATTTTTTTTTCAAATATCGAAATGTGTCCACAACAAAACACCGGAATTTCCTCTGTTAGCATAACTGCAGCAAGTTTTTGGTCTAGGAATATTTACTGTTATGACTATGGTTAGGACAACTTCATGACAAAGACTTTTCTCCTATTAATACCCAAAATCCCAAAAGAGCAGCTAGACTTCGCGTTAATACACAAAAATTGTTACCTCAAAAAAATTTATACGCACTGATTTATACCCAATTCGACAGTCGATAAATTTGTGCAATAATTAAAATACAAATTTTTGTAACAAATGTAGAGGAAGTTTTATAAAAAGTTATGCGATCTTAATGTATTGCAACAGTTCTTTAAAAATAGTCAAATTTACAATAAATGTTAACATTTATTATTTTTATTTTTTATTTATTTGTTTATTTTTTATTTACTTGTTTTCCCAACCTAACAATTTAGCAAACCAAATAAGAAAAAATTAAAATACCTAAGAATTTTACTTTAATATATAAATAAATAAATAAATAAATTTATTTTGTCATGTAAATACATAGACAGGAAAGACACAAAAGCTTGTAAACGTTACAGCACTGAAATTTGGATCTACCTATAT